>LQNS02278100.1:4721529-4733302 GCA_001587735.2 Parhyale hawaiensis | reverse complement strand
CTCTATGGGACAGCCCTCTATCTGTGCATGACTTCTTGTCTTCCCTACCTTCATTCTCATACCTTCCGCCACACGCCCGACCCCCTCCGGAGCCGCCCCCTACGTAACTACAACAACAACAACAAGTCCCTGCCCTGGAAGTTGGTGCCTACACAGCCAGACTTGGAAGTGGCTGCTTACACAGCCACAGTGATCGTGCGAGACTTGGAGATTTTGATTATATAACATTTAATATATATAACTATATATATGGTCTCTAAAGGGTTGTGTAACTGTTAGATGTATTTTCAGTGTCAAAGTTATATATGTTAATAGAATTTCCTGAAGTATTTACTACCATGTTTTCTGAATAAAGACCACTATACCTGCTTATCTATTTGATGTAGAAAAAACAAAGAGACTGCTAGATTCGTGAACTTTTTTAATAAGAATATGCTTAGAAAGTGTGGAAACAGTCTGTAATTCTTATGTTCAGAGAATGGCTAATTGTACAAAAAAATTTGAATTCCTAATATCTATACGGAATTTCCCTCCAAATGTCGGCAAAACTATTAGACATAGTACTACGTAAAATTTGATGGTAGCATAGCCTGTAAAAGAGCAATATTTCCTTTATATTTGTTGAGAAAATCATTGATCGAACTTAGTTTAGAAACTCATACTGCACTCAAAGTTGAGGAAAATTTTGAATGTTTCAGACTCACCTCAGGTGAGAGGGCTAATCTGGAATGAATCATTTTTCAAGTATTATGTTGAATGTTGCAGCGTTGATATATATTGGTCTGAAATTTGCTACTTTCCTACATCACTAGGATTGCCTGATTTGAATATTGGTGTAACACGAGCATACTTTGAAACATGGGGGTAAATACCAGTCTCAAATCACAAATTGATAATATAACAAAGTGGATTATCTATAGTTACAATTAAAATGATTTTTATTGAAAGAAAAAGTTGGATTTTATCACGGTAACAACGTTTGCTGTTGAATAATTTTATTGTTTGTATTATTTCATTGGAATCTGTAGGCCTTAAGACACAAATATCATGAACATGATTAGTAACTATCAATTGAAAAATTTTGCAGTTTGTTGGGATGGTCTTGTACAAAAGTCGTTGCAATAGAAATGAAATAATTGTTGAAGAGGTTAGGTGAGTCAGCATCAGTAAGTGCATTCCCATTTAAACAGAGTGAGTTATTTTTAGAGCTAGTCTTCTGCTTAAGATCTCATTTAGAACTTGCCACATTTTGCGAGACGAATTACTAAATTCATAAATCCTTTTTTTATAATATTCTTTCGATTTGCGTATAAGTCGATTCTGTTCATTTCTATGCACTGTATATATTTTTTTATTATCTGACTTGAATAAATTGTACAATCGATATTTCTGTTTCATGACAAATTTTAAATCACTGAAAGCTATTTCGGCTTGCTAATTTTCGCTTTATTCTTAACCTTTATTAATGGAAAACATTGGGAATAAATAGAACAAATGAGATCATACAACTCACTCATTGCAAGGTTAGCATTTGAGTTACTGATTCCTAAATTCTGCTGACAAACGTTCTTGAAGTTAACCACATTGATAAGACTTGAGAAGTTATTTGGGCAGTGGGTTTGTGTGTCACAGAAAAATATATATCAGGATAATTGGTAAGTGGCAGTGAGATCAATATTTTAGGCTCCAGGTGTACATTTAGCACATGGATAAAAGTTGAACCAAATATGATCTAATAGCGAATATTTTGTTACAGGATTTTCAGGGGAAAATCTAGTTGGCTTATTAATTGCTGGAAAATAGCCATAAGAACTGATTACGTCAATGAAATCTTTAATTGATGACAAGCCTACAATATTTATTAGGTTAATGCTGAGGTCTCCGCAGAAGAGAGACTTTTTATAGTTTGCCGTAGATAGTAGATAATGGTCGAAGAGAAATGTATTAAAATCATTTATTGATCCATTGCACACACTGCTTGGAGGTCTGTAAAAGCAGCGAAAGAACATTGTTAGTTTTATGTTTATTTGTGGCCAGGTTTGGCTGGTTTAGACCAAATGAAATAACCATGGTTTAAACCAACAAAAAAATGTTTTTATTAAACTTTTTTGGTTTTTATTCATAAACATTGCAAAATAGTTTTACTTCTAGAAAATATCAAATTTTAGTCACACAACTAAAAAAATGAGTTAATGTGTTTCTTTTCAGGAATCCGTTTGACTGTTAGGACAGTTAGGGTAAACTATTGCTAATGTTTATTAAAAATCTACAACTTATTAAAGTTTGTGTTATTTCATTTCAGAGATGTATGTCTAATTATATTCTGGTAAGACAGAAGCTACTGAAAATTAGAAGTAGCTAATAGTTACATAATTACAATTAGATAGCTAGTGAGCTCATGGAGAAAGATGTAGGCATGTAGCTATTTCACTTTCTTCAGGTCATTGCTCTGCTCTTAATTAGCAAGTAGCTAGCTATTTCTATCAACATCTCTTTGTATTTTGGAGTGTTTCTAAGTTTTTCAACAGATTTTATAGCTATTTCACTTTCCTCAGTTCATTACTCTGTAATCAATTAGTTCGTAGCTTGCCGTTTCTGTTAAGTTGTATATTTATGTTGAAGTGTTTTCAATTTTTTCAAAGGATTTTATATTGCAATTATAAATCGTAGCATTTCTGCAATATGCATATTAAATGTAGCCATGGCAAATACATGTACTCTAACTGCTTTTTTGTAACCCCTTTATCTGAAAATTATTCTTCTACAATAGGAAGTTGAAATGAAGTGACTAAGATTCTTGATGATTAGCTAGCTACATGTGTCTTCACCACAGAAAACCCTTTAAATGTTGGATAAAATTCTTGAACTGGGGAGACAACAACCAAATTTTCAAAAACCAACCAAATAAACACGTTTTTTCTTTGTTTTAACAAAAAAACATGGTTTTTTGTTATAACCAAAAACATGGTTTTTGGTTGAAACAAAATAAGAAATTGAGTTTTTGTCAACCCTGACTGTGGCACTTGGAACTTCGGTTAACTTGACGTCTAAAAATTGTTTGTTATAAAGAGTGATACCACCTCTGTATCGGTTGTGAAAGACATTGAGGCTTTCATATTCAGGCAACGAAAACATAAAATTAATGTCTGGCAGTAGCCAAGTTTCAGTACACACAATATCAAATTTAATATGTAGCTAATGATTGGAGCAATGGTTCCATAACTAGGAAGTTTTTACGTACGGTATGCTGCGAATACAGTATTTACTACAATAAGAAAAAATAAATTCATTAAAAAAGTCTTTAATTTTGCTATTAAAGTCATTGACATCAGAGAGTTGACAATTAAAAGCAGGAAAATTATTATCACTCTCATCACGGAATGAATATGATGGATCATTGCATTTACAACAGTACAATGACTTACAGGTATTAAAACTTTTTTCAGCGGATATTTGCATCTTTAAAAGTATCTTTTCAAGCTGCTTGAAATCACATGTATTATGAATTAATGTAAGTTTAAGATCGTTAAGTTAATAATATATTCCTGTTTCTTGAGTATGTTTGCAGTAGAGGCGGATGTTCCCTTCCCTCTTCAAGGAGCGGAGTTTGTTGAGCAACGTTGATCTCTTGTGCGTGTAATATTCACTGATGTAGATATCTTGGGCTTACTTTGTTTGGAAGGTAGCAGCTGGATTATAACGTCTTCCGTGGCACATGTGACGTGATGATGTTTTTTATTTTTACCACGAATCGCACATTCAATGACTTCAGTGGGAGAAATACGATTCATGTTAGACAACGCATTACATACTTTGACAATAAATGAATTATTATTGGCGCTATTTGCTTCCGCCAGCTTTGTAGAAATTAATTGGTCAGCAGCAGTACCTTGAACCATCAAAACGTTGTTTAGGGATTCCTGCTCTCGGTTTTCTAATTTGGTATAAATTTTCTGTAAATCTGGTCCAGATGTAGGTTTGGCAATACCGCTAGCACGTTGCGTATGACTTGAGCTAGTTCCAGACGCTGGAGAAGTAGACGATTCAATTGGTATTGATGACTCGAGACCTGGAAGAGCATTGAGCGATTTACTAGTTGACACACTGCTCGTAGCTGTGCTATTAGTTGGGACATTGCTTAATGTCGCTGATGGAGAAACTTGTGCTGATGAAGTAGTTAAGTTTTAAGGGCTTCACATTCAGTACGGAGCAGCTCCAATTCAGAAACAACGTTCGAGTTGAGTTGAAATTTGTAGGAATTATTCAAGCTGGCGAAATGACCAAATTTTGGTGATCTGTTGGTCCGTTTTTGGGTTTGACTCATGGTTGCGGAGTTGGTTGTTTCAAGTCCAATTCTGAATTTTGATTCTCAAAATTTTTCATTTTTCACTACTTAATTCAATTAGTATTTTATGTAACCATTAATTTTGTTTAATTACTTTTTGCTAATATATATACACAACCCTCATCAGGCCTAAGATAAAAAGAGTCTGTTTGTAATGTTACCCCTCGGCACCTGTGTTTGTTTTTTATCTTCTCTTTTAGTTTTTCAACTCTTGGCCCTGTGCAACGTGGCTAACCAAATTCGTTCTCCTGTGTCTTATTGAGTTGGAGATGCCTTGCGCCTTAATTCCTGGACAGTAGTAGCGCCTTAAGGCCAAGATTGATACAAGCATGGAAATCACCTTGTGAGTTCACCATCAAATTAAAACTCTTCAGCAGAAAGTCGAGTAAAACTACTTATCACTGCTATCGTAGCACCTTCATTGTTAAACTAGGACTCTAATAATGGTACTATATTAATAACGTAGTGTGAGGGTGTACTGCAGTAATAACACTGCTTCTCTACTTGTGCAGCGCCGCTGGTGCAAAGAGTGAGTAAAAGCATCATGGTAGTGAAGTGTGAGACCGACGTACAACATCCTCTTGGCTTCCTACACTTCAGCTTCCACTCGGTGAGTGCTGTAGGACAGCAGCTGGTTGCATTTAATCTTGGCTTCGATTACACTGTTCTGCATCATTTTTGAGGTTTTGGGTTTGTCAACGTTTCAATTTTTTTTCTAAATATAATAATCGAGATTGTAGAGAGCATGCATAAGTTTTTTATATTTTCTTTCCACAAAGTTATGAAATATACGTTTAGTAACGGCCAAAATAGCTACACCGTAGGTAGGGCTACGAGGTACCAGTTGTTGTATCTATTGTAATCAACTTTCTAGGCAACCACCAAAGTTGAGAATATAAACGTGCTATTAATAAGCTCCTGAAAAAATTAACAAGCTCTAGGTGCATGCATGTCCATTAAAATGCATTACCTTGGTTCGCATTTAGACTATATTATGGAAAGCTGTTGTGATTGAGCGAAGAGCTATGAGAGCGTTTTCTCAAGAATAGTCGAGTAGGGTAACATGTCTAGTACCCGTCCACCATGCTAGTAGCCGTCCACTTGGCTTTAACAACTTCCTGTGTGAAAACTAGCAGTACTAGAGAGCCGTACATAGTCTTAAACTGTAGGGTACTACTTAGCCTACAGTTTAAGCCTATGTACGGCTTTCTATCACTGCTAGTTTTTACACAGGAAGTTTTCAAATCCAAGTCGACGGGTACTAGACATGTTACCCTAATGGAGGAGATGTACCAGGGCCGCTGGGAAGTGAATATGCTTGCAGGCTACTGCTGGTGCCTCAAGAGGGACGCTCCAAAAGTACAGCGCAGACGAGAAACTGCGAGAAAGCTAATTTTACAGCAATAGTTTTATCACTTTCTCATTTTTGTTTTAATACACAAAACTGTGAATTGACTTAACTACTTTCATTTTTCATCTCGAAGTTCTCATGAACTCTAGTTGTGTCCTATTTTGGGCATAGGTTACACATTTGCCATTGTATTTATGCGGTATCTGAAAAATATTAATATTTGGTTTTTATTTGTTTTCTTAAAAACTTAAACAGCAAATTAATCTAACCTGGTTGACCAAAACAAGTTACATTTTCAAACTCGGCATGCAAAATGCATGTAAGATCTGCTGAGAAACGTTAAACCTCTTTAAAAAAATTCCAAATGCAGCCCAGTGTAATTATAAATCAAATACACTGACTGCAGATATTGCATTGCCTGGTAAAACCAGGAAGCAATGGAAAATGGAGATTTATCTACACAAAGTATTTCGTTTGGCTCTGCTAAGATTAGCATTAGCAAATTTTGTCAGCCTTTTTATCCTATGTTATTCAGTTTTTTAGTCATTTTTGTTTTACGTTGACCCACTGATTGCCCTATTGTCCTGTTGTGTGAAAGTTTTTGCAGATGACTTCAAGTTGTACTTGCATATTCTGGGTCCAGCTCGCTGGTATGGCAGGCTTTGCTCTAGGCTGACCTTGATATATTGGCTAATGGTGTGAAGTCTTGGAACTTGGTTTTGAATTGTGAGAAGAGTGGGGTTTTTAGGTTTTGTCGTGCCCGCCACCTGGAGGATTATTATTTGCAACCCTATACCGTGGGAGATACTGTCCTTAACCTTGTTGAGTCTCATGGGGATTTGGGGTGTTGTTGGACTGTGAGTTGAAGTTCCATGCTCATATAAGGCAATTGGTTGGGAAAGCAGCTGGACTGGCTGGGAGTGTCTTGCGCTCCACAGTGTGTAGGTTGCCAGAATTTATGGTGGCCCTTTTTGTTGCCCGCATCAGACCTCTCCTCGACTATTGTTCAGTTGTGTGGAACAGCTATGTGGGCGACCTCCGGCTTCAGGAGTCTGTCCAGCGCAGGTGGACGAGGCATGTTGCGGAACTTGAGGAGCTGGAGTATGGTGAAAGGTTGAGGCGACTCAACCTGTTCTCAGTTAGAGGAAGGTTGGTGCGGGCTGATTTGATTAAATGCTGGAAGGTGCTTGTGGGGCAGGTCGGTTGCGCTGAGGTGCATAGTTTGTTTTCTCTGGCTAACTTTAGTGGAGCTCGGGGCCATCCATTGAAGTTGAATCGCCCGTACTGTAGTACTGAGGCAGGTTGGAGGGCATTTTCATCCAGGTGTGTTAGGCTCTGGAACTCTTTACTGGCGGAGGTTGTCTTGACCCAGTCCTAAGATGTTTTCAAGGGGCGTCTTGCTGGTCACTTGGGGGAGGTTTTGTTTGATTAGCCTACCTATGTGCGATGTCTGGGTCTGTTGGAATCAAGTTGGTCTGCTGCATATATTTCCCAGCTTGTTGGCCATACTACCTTGGGAGTTAGGTTGCTTTGCGGGATTGTGGTGCGGTGGAGGTGGGGACTCCAGCTGTTGTTCATCGATTGACTTGCTGTAAGAGTGAAGCGCCACCTCTGGTGTTGGTTGTTGTTGTTAGTGTTTGTGTTTACCCATTAAGGAGTTATCTAACTTACTTGGGCTCCCCTGTGGGAACTATTCCTTCACCCTCATACACTTACATTGCTACTCATGCTTGGCTCTCAGTGTGGTGATGCTTACCTGAAGCCACATGTTGCATGAGTGTGGTTGGTCTTGCTCTTTGTGGTGGGGTGTTTGAGGTGTTGCAATGCCACTGTGCTTAAGAGTTACTACGTAATGGTGCTCCATCTATGTGGGTACGTACCTGTATGTTGTTTGTTGGTGGCCTCCCCGTGGCCAACTGCGCTTCTCTCCGGCTCGTTGATGGTGTGTGTGTGTGTGCGCGTGCGTTCTCTTGCTGGTGCCGGCGTGCAGGGCCGTGCTTTCCTCCCTAGTCTCGCTGTCCTGCTCTGGCCGAGCCTGGGCTTTGGGAGCTGCAGAGGTGAGTTTAGGCAACAAGAGGTCATTCTCCTGTTGGAACGGGGGAAAGAAACCCTCAATATAATAATAACAACCTCTTATGGAAGTATAATAATAAGAGAACCCTGGTCGATAAGCAGCAAAGCGTGAATGAGGTGGGTATGCATCTATATGTCCCAAAAAAAAGGAACTTTCCGAAAAATTATGTAGCTAGCTAAGAAAATATTTCGCTTCAAAAATTATTGATTGAGGTTTATTAACTTTATTCTGACGATTCAGTAATCCTAGCCATAACCGTTTACTAGGCTAGTTACCATACTGGTTACTTTGATAATGCTATTTCCAAGAGTGTTGTTTGGTTGCCCTGTAAATAAGGAATTAATATTAGCGCTACTTGGCTGTATTTAGAGATAATTTACCGACGTATGCACTCATGCCTCTAGTTCCACTAGATACTGTATTGTAGTCAGTGTTATAAATGATACTTATATGTTTGTGTGTATATATATGTGTACGCCCCTGTGTCCAGAGTCGCGGCCTCCATCGTGACGGTATGGACTACCGCAAGTATTTCTGCTCCTGCCGCGCCTTCAAGAATTCCTCCAGTCTGGTGAAGGAGGCACCGACAGGGCGAGGACGGAGCAGCCTGCCGCTGAGATCCTGTATACACCTCTACTGCTGCCTCGTGGCCCTCGCCTCCAATGCAGAGCTGGCCCGTGAATTTGCTCCTTATATTGCTCTCATTACCCAGTGAGTCACCAAACACTGGGGAATTTATTCCTTATATTACCCTCATTACTCGGCGAGTCACTAAACACTAAGGCATTTATTCCTTATATTACCCTCATTACTCGGTGAGTCACCAAACATTAGGGAATTTATTCTTTATATTACCCTCATTACTCGGCGAGTCCCCAAAAACTGGGGAATTTGCTCCTTATATTGCTCTCATTACCCACTGAGTCCCAGCACTCAAGGTAAGAATTTTGTTCCCTGTATGGCTCTCATTACCTTGTGAGTTCCAAAAACTGGGGTACCTATTCCCGATATTACTCTATTACCTAATGAGTCTCTAAACCAGGGAATTTACTCTCATTATTGCTCCATTACGTATTTAGTGCAGCCCCAGAACTTAGTAGGTAGTTTGTTGCCGACATTACTCTTTATTATTTAGTGAACCTTTAAACCAAGGAATTTGCTCGCAATATTGCACCATTAGCCCTCAGGGGTATATTCTGGCCCTACCATAATATATTTGGGCCTCAGAACCCCAAGGGTCTCCAGTGCTTTTTCCACAGGAGGTTTTTGTTGTTGTTACCTCTAAAAGGGCGGAGTTTGAACACCACCCTCTCTGACCACATGGAGGAAATAGTAGTGGCGTTTGATCCTGCAGGCCCTGGTCCTCTTTACCACCATAGTGAGGCCGCGCCACAATCGGACCAAAGTCGTGGAGGGACCAAAAAGAGGAGCGTTTGAGTGAAGTGCAGTGGGCCACGCCGTACCCACACGACAGGACGCGCTCCTAGACACGCCCGCGCCCTTCCTCCAAAGCTCTCCAGCAGCCCTCAAAGCAGGGCACAAGCCACCACTCCAACCCGACGTTGCCGGGTGCGCGGAACAGCTAGGCACGCTCCACCCAAAGGCCCTGGAGACAGAGAAAGAAAGCAAGCGCGGACCCGGCACAACACTGCATCACTTTTTGCTGCATTGGGGGAATTGCGGTCAATACAACAAGTTAGGTAACGTTGCAGGACAAATTCTCAAGGAAAGTGGCCATTAAGCAACAAGTAACGTTTGCTCCAGCCCTGGGAGGTGAGGCTTCTAGATAAATTACTAGCTCATCGAGTTCCCAGGGCGGGTCCACAGGAGGTGGGCTCTCAATACTTCGCCTTCTCTCTCGGGAGCTGGCCGCTGATAGAGGTGGCCGACCTATTCCGGCTAGACTTCTACCTTCTTCTTTTTCGTTTCCTTCCCTGTGCGGCGTAGCTGAGCAAAAGCGTTCAGCCGTGCCAGGGGGTTGGAGATGCACAACTTTGCCTTTTTCCTGTCAACAGCGCACTGATCACTTAGAATCTGAAACCTACCTGCAGAAAAGCCGAGATAAAGATCACTGATTATTTAAAACGAGGTATACTTCACGTCCTAGTGGCCAACGAACCTGTGTTAAACCACAGGAATAGTTCGGCGCGGTATAGATATTGTGTCTCCTGATGCGCTAGTAAAATTTGTACTACTACTATTGCACCATTACCTATTCCGAGCATCCCCAAAACTAGGGAATTCACTGCCCTTGTGCTGGCCGAAAACTCAGGACTGCTCAGTAGGCCGTATTTAGCCTCCTGAAATATGCTTGGTTTGTTATGTCTGTCTAGAACTCAATCTAAAGTTAAGATTGGAACATTCACAGTTAAAATTCTGGAAAAGTTAGGGCCGCTGTATTAGATTATCCCGACTACAATGCACAAATGGAAGACGCATTTAGAGCACGACTCGTTTGTGTTTATTTCAGCGCGAGGCGGACGTGACGTCTACGGCGCTAGTAGCCCATCCCGCTATAATAATTGTATTTATTCTACTCTACCCCAGTGACGATGCAAAGCCTCAGGGCAGGGAGCTGTCGACGGTGGTGAGCAGCATGGAGGAAGACGATGAGGACGATCTCGCCAACACAGTCAAGATCCATGTCACCGAAGAGCTCGATGACGATGACCACACCACGGCCTGTATACGCGTCAGTGAAGCTGGTGAGCCTCTCATCTCTTGACGCCCTCGGGCTCTCCTCGCTAATATGCCCAGAATAATCTTATTGCCATCGCCTTTTTTTAGTCAGCTTCTGCGTATCACTCCATTTGAGTAAGGCGTAGAAGGAATGTTGCCCATTATACATAAGTATGTTAGGTTAGTTGGGACTCGGTCAGGCTAAATTCGGTTCAACTAGTAGAATGAAGCTTCACCTAACTTCTTGCCACACATGCCTGAATCTCATGTAGGCCACTGCACCAGTCCCCTCCATTCATACCACACACGGCCTACTTGGAAACATTGTCACCCTCACTTTTTATGTGTTTCTTTCTTGTCCAGTGTCTCCACTGTAGGCACTACTGTTGAGGTAACAATATCTTCATACTTCTTATCATTTGCTGCATGCATTATTTATTCCTGTGCCATTTTCTCGCTAAGAACTCCAGTTCTGCGGCTAAGAAGGCATCAACTAACGTCTATAACAGTTGAAGTGTCGTACTTAACCCTTCACTGTGTAAGGTATCACACACGATACAGTTTTAATACTGTTATTCGTACTGGAAATGCAAATGAAATGGCGCAGTGGAGGGTTAATCCGTAGCCTCATCGGCAGCTGACATATGTGTTGGTCGTTGTTACTCTTATACTCATAAGTTTTCCTTAGCCCTGCCCTCAGGGGTATATTCTGGCGGCCCTTTCCTTCCCACGATATATTTGGGCATCACGCACCCAAGGATCCCTAGTGCCTTTTCCGCAGGAGATGTTGCAGCTTGCGGCAGTTCCTGCTGACGACGTTGGTTTTGTAAAGTTAGGTAGGCTCTCTATTGTTTCTTCTCTGTCCCGCGAGGTGGGCCGCCGATCGAGGTGACCGACTTTTCTGCAGGGCTCTTACCCTCGCCCGTGCGGAGGGCCACAGAAGAGACCGTCCGCACGGGTGCAACTATCTTCTGTCATCTTCTCTTTTCGTCCTTCATCTCTTGCCGCCTGAGCACAACGTTGTGGTTCCGGCTGTAAGCCGAGTAAATCATCTTAGATCGCTATTGATCGTCTTAGATTCGGAAATAGCGGGACAATACCAGTATAATGATGGTAGGTATTAATAATTTCCTCTGCCATTCCTCTTACTAGCAGCATACAGCAAATAAATTTGTATTGATGTTGTGCAGGCACGTGTGGCGGTGACTGTGATATGTAATTGGTTACGTGCTGTTGTGCAGGCACGTGTGGCGGTGCGTGTGATATGTAATTGGTTACGTGCTGTTGTGCAGGCACGTGTGGCGGTGACTGTGATATGTAATTG
>LQNS02278100.1:4678404-4693002 GCA_001587735.2 Parhyale hawaiensis | reverse complement strand
TGATCTTTCTTCAATCTGTTCTTACTCTTCTTTCCCGACTTGCTGTTCCCATGCGCATTGATCCTGTGTGGGAACACCCTCGTGCATGGGTTCCACGTGTCTATCGTCACACTATGTGTCCCTTGCTTCTTCCTCTGTGAGATCGCCGTTGCTGTGGAGACGGAGACTAAAACTACTCAATATAAATATAATAATAAGTGTCTATATATATCCCTGAGCTGTGTTTCCCTTTCCATCTCTGTTGGAACGCCTTATTAGCGACTACGGAGGTTAATCAAAGTGTTATATATTGTGTTTCCCTTTCTTGTTATTCCAAAATATCATGTTGGTGCAAAAGCAATGTCCGATTTCTAGAACAAATGTTTCACACGGAATTTATTAAGTTTTTATCCTTTTTCTTAAATGTAAAGTAACTCTGTATCTTATTTGTGCTATTTTCTGTCAGATTATCTTTTACTCATAATTTTCAGAAACTTTACCCCCATATTTGCCCCACCTTAACTTAACGTTAGAGAAGTTTTACTCTGCGAAGTTCATAAAAGTGTTAAATAATGCAAGGGCTGCTGCAAAATCTATTCAGAGCACTTATGAAGATGATGTAGTAAATGAAAGAAGTTATAGGGCGTGGTTTTTCTGCTTTCAAAGTGTTGAGTGATTTCGCTTTGAAAGAAAAGCCAAAAAAAGCTTACAAAAAACCTGATTCCACATTATTGAAAGCTGTTTTTTTGTTTTTGGGTGACCCTACTATTAAACGTTGGGAACTTACAGAACCGTAAATGTAGCCCATTCGACCGTAGTGCCCCAGCTAAAACGCATTGTTTTGCCTTAGATTTTATAAATCGTACATTACTTTCGCACCGACCTGTGATACTGTATGTTTGTTCCTGGCTGCATTTGTATGGTTTTGAGTGCCGCTCCATCAGTCATGCTCTGGTGTCACGTGGTGTGGTGGTACTACAAGTTGCCATTAAATAACCGAAATAGTTGTGAGTTTTCTTTCGGACAGTATAATTCACTACCATACATATATATATATATGTGTATCTTATTGGCCTAATAGAGGTACACCCCCCTCCGAGTACCTTGTAGGTTAGGAAGGCAAGGACTGGTTCTGCTAAAATCCTAAGTAATATAGGTATATATGCAGGTTTACTATGTATTAAACGTCATTAGGACACTAGCAAAACCAGTCCTGGACTCCTAACCAACAAGGTTGGCGGGGTACGAGCTCATTGGAAGGGGTGCTGTACTAGGATGGATGGTGGGTGACAACACAAAAATTTTGGACGTTTACCTGTCGGGAAATGGGCGTGCGTTCCAACGTAGACTTATTTTCCTTCAAAATGAGACAAAATTTGCGAAAATCTACGGTGTTTTTAATACTTTTTCACTATCTGAACCTGAAGGTTCGATAGACGTACCAAAATTTTGGTACCTCTATCGAGACGCCGGCCACTTAACAGGCCGTATTGAAAGATTGTTGGCCATCTAATAGCCCGTATCGAGATGTATATATATCAGCGCCGCGCGAACTTTCTTGGTTAAATGATATAAATAGTATCAGTAATATAACAGTAGTGCCTATTCTATAGGCGTATTCTATATTAGCGTATTTAATTTATGAGGGTGTTCATCGTAATGGTGAAATTACCAGTAGTCATGCAGAGAACTTTCAATTTATCTGCACCATACCCAATCTATCCGAAAGTTAATTCCTGAAACCGTCGGTATTTTTAAAGCTTGAACCAATTCAATATTGGTTTTCAATACGGTACTTCCAATTACATTGCTCAAGAACAGCTTTACGGCTTCAACATTATATGCTCGTTGTCGCGTCTCTCGCAATAACTCAAGACATAGGCTTGGTGTGGATTCACGACGCCTCGTCTGGCGAGTAAATCGTATAATGAAAAGCATAATCGCGCAGCACCAACTTGACACCTCAAGTTTACACAATCTCTCCAAGTGCCTGCATCCATATTTTCAGAAGCCCCAGTTTGGCAACCTGGTCCGAAGGCCGCGCGAGGCTGCTGCTGACGAGAGCAACGTCAGCCTACCGTTCCTGGCGTGGCTGGCGGGAGCTACAGAGCGCATCAACCGCACCATGCAGTACTGCTACCCCGGCCGTCCTCCTCCTCTCGTGTTCCACGTGCCTCTCGTGAGTCTCTAGCCTTGAGTCTGGCATTGGTGCCTTGCTTGTCCCCTGCAGCGGGCATAGGGTGGTCTTTGCTATTGCACGGAATGAGGAGTCCTCTCAGGGTACATAGGATGAGCAGTAGAGTTAGGTTAATTAGGTTCGCCCATCCTTTGTTAATTTATTGACTTGAATAATATATCCAAGAAATCCATAGATTATCCTAGCCCTAACTGTGCCTGTGTGACATACTTCTCTGATGGAAAACTTGTTTATGGCTCTCATAATGCTGCTCACAATCTTTTCTTTGCTGCTCTTCGGCTTCTTTTCCTGTTAGCTGTTCCCTACGTGTGGTCCTCGTCCCACTTGTTCTGCTACATCTTCTTTGTTCCTTTCTCTTAAGGGATTACAGGCAGGCTGCGAGCGAGAAGTCTCAAACTAGCACAATAAATACTAAGAATGGGTCAACGCGTTAGGTTTCCCGTCCTAGGCCTTAACTAGCTTTGACTATAAAATACTAATCGTGAATTATTGCGTCAGGTTCCCCATCTCATACTGCGGGACGTTGCGCCGCGAAGAGGACAGGTTGCCATCGATTTTGTTAGACCTTTTGGTCTTTATTCATGCCCTTTTTGTTTATTCGTTCTTCTTACTCTTCTTCTTTTCCAACTTGCTATTCCCATGCCCCTTGTTCTTCTATCCTCAGTTAACGTTTAGCACGTTACGGGTTACAACTTATGATCAGTTGTTGCTCTTTCTTCTATTCCTCTTAAATTTGCTATCCCATGCATTACTCCTTCTGTTGCTTAGCGTATGTGCTGCCTCACCCTTCTTTTTCACTTCTTAGATCCATATGAAACTGTGAGCGCATAGGCTTGCACTGGGAGACTGGTTCTTCACCTTTCTCTGATGTCGTAGATGACTTCAAGTAATAGCTAGGGCGCGTCGGCAAGCTCTGCTCTGAATTTCACCTACAGCCTCAATTTTATGATAGGTCTTCCCTCGGGGGGGGGGGGTACAGGAACATCCGTAGGGTTAGGTTCGCTACGTTTGTCTATCTCCTGTTACGGGGAGGAGCGCCTCCAGAGAGAACTCATAGGTTGCTTACTTTGGCCTCAGTTAGGCCGTCGGGAGGTCTTTCCTTCGTGCCTGCGTACCTTCGTTCCATGGTGATGCTTCTGCTTGTGATGTTTTGCTCAGTTCTTTCTCTTTCCCGACTGGCTATTTCTATGCTTACGATCCTCTGTAGGAACACCCTCGTGCATGGAGTACGCATTTATTTCGGCATATTATATGTCTCTTTCTCGCTCTCTCTTAGAACTGCTATTTGTTTTTCTAGAATAGGGAGATACAAAGTAATTTATAACATAACTGTGAAGTTATCATTCCCGCCATCGTCAGCGATTTGACTTAGAGATTGATTAGCTCGCACCCCCATTTGCAGTCTGTACGCCTCATACTCGCTGCAAAACTGCAGCTAATTCGTAGCGAATATTTAGTTCCAACCGACCCCAATACCCAGTGATGAGTTTTAAACCGCACTTACTACATTTGTAAAATTTGCTTCTGGCAACTTGCTGTTGTTTCGCACAGATGAATTTTTTTCCATTCAGTTGAAGCTTCATTCTCTAATTCTTCCTTCCTGGTGGTGGAAGAAGACCCAAATCCCTGAGTAAAATGCTTAATGATTGCTGATACCACTTTATAGTATGTATTCAGCTCAGGAATTCCAATTGTTTAGTCTTTAGGCCTCAAGACTCTTTACTAGCAAATACTAAGTATATATACACGGTGTCCGACACTTTTAGGAACAAACTTTAACATAAGGTTAGGACCGCTAAAATAGACATTTTTTACTAAATACAGATGTGGTTTAAAAGATTCGTTAAAGAGTTACAAGGACTTGAAATCTTTATCCACTGTTCAGAGTTTACAAGACAGCAAAGAATAAGATGGGTTTGTTTAAACTCTTGTGCAGTTCAGCGCAAGCAAAGGTGTGAATGACAATGTAGCGCGTTTCCTCCACACTTCGCGCTTGATGTTAGGCAATTATTTAATGACCGATATCCAAATCGCTGGGTTGGACGCGGAGGCTCCGTTGCATGGCCGCCAAGGTCTCCTGATTTGACGCCCTTGGATTTCTACTTATGGGGATATGGTAAGAGCTTGGTGTACGAAACCCCAGCTCAGTCCGAAGACGACCTCATTGGTAGAATTACTGAAGCACCTGCAAGACTTGGTGAGACTCCTGAAGTATTCGAACGCGTCCGGCAATCATTGCATCGGCGTTTGGCCGCTTACATCGAAGTAGATGGGCGCCATTTTGAACTTATTTGTAATTTGTACTCAGCTTCTTGTGTTAATAATAAAACTGTTTAACGTACACGTTTCAATTCCTTGCTACTCCTCACCAATGAATGTCAGTTTAACATTTCTCAAACCTAAAATTTTAGTAACTTTTTAACGAAGCATTGTAGACCACATTTTTATTTAGTAAAAAATGTTTATTTTAACCCTCCCAGCCTTATGTTAAAGTTTATTCCCAAACGTCCCAGACACGTTATATACTTCATTACTGTATATTGCCATCATTTTGTTGCGCAAGCTATCTGTTGCTTATGAACCGTACCGCCTAAACATATTCCTGTGGTGGGAACTGGCTAGGGCGTCTCTGCATCTAAATCCTGCGCTGTTTGACCCACACTATATGACATGGCAAGTGTGTTTTTCACCTCAATGGTGCTCAAATGTAGTGGTTGAGAGCTGCTTATCCGCCGCACCACAGCCGAGACGCGCTACACTCTCTATTATTCCATTCTCTAGTTGTAAGTATGCAAGCAGCTGATCACCGTGTCACGTCGATAGTTTTCAGGAAATAGATGTTCCCTTTTTCTATTCCCCATTTGTTGTGCCCATGCGCATTGATCTAAAGCATGAACACCGCCTTCGTCTGTGCCTGGGTTCCATTCTTCTACTGGCATATTATACTACCCTACCCAACTTCACTTCCTGAGCTGCTTAGCTTACCATAGAAACCAATCTCGAAGTTTCAGAGGACTCACATTGACTTTTCTCCCGCAGGATTTTTTCGTGTGTCTGTTCGAACGCATTCAGTGTCACGCTAAGAAGAAGCTATCGGCGGTGCAGTCGAGCGTACCGCACTGTGACCCGTCCATGCCTGGCCGCCAGACCCGCTACACGTGGAACATATTCAATCTCGCTCACGTTAAGAGTATATTTACTACCCCTAGTATTGCTTTACAAATTACGAGATCTTTTTTGATGAACCGCAACGGAAGTTTCCAATATTCGCCGCTGTTCCTGAATGCTGAGACCGTGTCTCCGTCTCGGGGCTCTCCCTCACAGCTCGCCATCAGGCCCCAGGAGTATAGGACGCGTCTCAAGGTTGGCCCCAATTCTGCACAACCTTCAGCCAAGCAAACTCCCTTCGTCATTGAGTGGACCCCTGATGTCTTTCCCACCTCCAAGATTGGAGAGCTAAGAATTAAGTTTGAATATGAACACATCCACAATGGTCAGATTGTTAAGAATATTCCTTTTAAAGACGATACTGTAAATAATCTCAATGTTAGCGGCAATAGCAGTTCGCCAAATTTTTCACAATCTCTCTTTATAAGTAGTAATCCTGTCAGTAACACGTGCATTACCACGAACGGTAACCCCCCTGTGAAGTCACAACCAATAGTCGCAAAGCCGTCACCGCCTCCTATAGCACCCAAAATAAGCAACGTTTCTCCAGCGAAAGAGACGGCTATGGACGATCAGAACGGGACTATCTTAGGCATTGCCTTCACTCACGATACGCTTGTGGATCCTGACGGCTACACTGCCTTCTTACCCATGTATTGATTGACTTTCGTAGCATTCCACTGTCCCTCTTCCACCCCTCCAAATTTCTGGTAGAACCGCGAGAACTGTGGCTGAGGCCCATCCATTGATATAGGTAACTGTTCGGTGCCAAACTCGCCTATTTAGGTGGTGTCTTCCCCTCGGGGGGATATTCTGGCGGACCCTAACCCTGTCAAAACGTATTATGCTTCACGCCCCCAAGGGATCCTGAGTGACTTTCGCAAGGAGTTGCTGCATCCGGCCGCAGTTCCTGCTGATAAAGTTAATTTATAAAATGAAGTAGGTCCTCCATACGTCCCCTTCTGTTCCGTGAAGTAGGCTCCCAAATCGAGGTGGCCAACTTATTCCGCGGGGCTCCTTCATGCTTCAGTGTGTAGGGTCACAGAATTGGCCTGGAGCACGGATGTTTCTTTCTTCTGTCTTCTTATCTTTTCTTTTTCGTCTCTACGAGGTGCTGTGCGCGTTGTTTCCCGGCTAGTAGTAGTGCGCTAACCACAATTTTGAGACACAGAACTCATGTGAGTTCGTAGTTAAATTCAGATGTTCCTGCAAAAATTCTGATGTAAAAGATTTGACCTGCGGCGCGCTGCAGCTTTGAATTGCTACGCTAGCAAACTTACTGCCACTTAATCGGTGTTTTATTTCCGGTGCTTAAGAGTGTCTGCCGTGATTGTTTCCTGTTATATTTTAAAGATTTTAAGCAGAGCTTGGGGCGTCTTTGGGTTGCCTAGCGCTCCATTTCGGTTCGATGTCTGGTCGTTTTGTTATAATTTGCTAAAATTGTTATTGTGATAAAACTCGTACAATATCAGCCACTTACGCTGTGCTGTGATAGCCCCCTTGATTCCTTAATATTTTACTTACGTTTTTGTTCTGACCATGAAGTAGAAAAAAAGCTTAGGTCGCTACATCAGCGTGCTTCCGTCGTCTGAACGTCCAAGGCGTACTGTGCCCAAATTTTCTAAGTGTTTGTACCACGCACAGCTTGTTTTGTGCGTAATTACTTGAGACGTGTTCCGTTTGCTCTCTTCCATCGAGATAACATTATCCTTTTAAATTAGCTTGCCGGAACTTCTATTTCAAGCAAAAGGATTAGCCACTTTGCGTCCGTCGAGGTTCAGGTGTCACTCACAAACCGCATTTGCTTGAGACGACCGGTAGCTCAGTCCTGCTCAAAACTGAAGCTCCGGACAGGCTGATCAAATTCTATTGTCTGGATGGATTTGAATTGAAAGTCCAGTTATTGAGGCGTTTCTTTAGTTGAACCGCCCTTAAACTTCTGTAAAAGTTCAACAAAGACGTAACGCTAACAAAACTCTGGCGTAGTATGTACCTGGTGTCTCGCTGTAAATGTTGCATTTTTGGAAGTTAATAATACTTTTTATGTCCCAGATCACCTGCAATATTTTCAATAAATTGTTTGGAACTCCCTCCGTGTAGTATATATGAGTATTTATCTTAGTGGGGAGCAGAGCGTTTGCTTGCCATAGAAATAAAAAAGCTCTCGAAATGCAACAAGTATTGAGAGACACTCGGCACCCCGCGCAGGGCTCTTACACAAGGAGAAGCGACCCCCGCTAGGCTGGTGGTGTGAGATGTTGTCAATAATGCTGCAGAGGACCGTTAAGTCGGTTTTGCGAATACAGTGTGTGCTGTTTAAGTAACGTGCAGACATTGGCGCTTTTTGAACAGATGCAACAACTAATTAGCTCTAAAGTAAAATAAATGGAGTGCGCGTCTTTGAGCTTTGGCTAAAGCTACAGCCAACTACAACCTGGCGGTCCAGCCAGCCAGTGGCTGTAGCTGACCGGCTGGCAGGACGCCTTTAGTAAGGCTTGAGGTGCGTCATTCTACGCGCTGTACTGATGCCCGCAGGGCGGCTGCTGCGCTATTTTGTACATCGTCCCCGGTAGACGGTTCATGGGTAGCTGTTCTTGTGGTTACAACCAAGGTTCTGGTTATATACACCACAATATTACGTGTGTGCGACATGTACACGATCCTCTATCCCTGGCACCTTGTCTTAGCGACCTGGACTGTTAGAATAAACTAATGTCCACTCGGCCTTGACTCAGGGTCGCTGTCCTTTATTAAGCTAGTTAGCAGTTAACTGAAGTCTGGGATACAGCAAAATATACTCGTTAGCTTACTTTGCATTCGCTTGTTATCATAGCCGTGGGCGCTACTATTCATTCTAAACACGAACATGTGACGTCACTTCGAAAATTGATGAAATAAATACGTTTATATAAAAGTCCATTTAGTGTAGGTTTTCAGTTCATATTATTACTGTAATTTAGTTCATAACCATGCTCGGCACGGCAGCGAGTAGCAGTGTGCAACTAACGAACTAGCTGCTTATTGGAGCAAACTACAATGGACCACAAGGAAAGCCCCCTCACTAGGAACGAAATTGTCACTCATTAAGAACACGACCACCAACGAGTTTCATTCGCCATGAAAACGTTTGTAATTGAGTGCAGGAAGTTATTTCAGCAACTTCAAGTCGCAACCGTCACCACAACTTTGTCATGGCAACACGCCTCGCAGTAAGCCTGACGGTGATTTTTCTCGTTTGTATATATGGAATGACGCTCTGATGCATTCTCCATGTATTTTACGTCCGACCTGCAGCGAGTCTTCAAGAATTGGTTACTTTGAAGCATTCCTGAACTTTGCACCTTCATCATTGAGAACTCGTGTTTTAATAATGCCGCATTTCAAAACTTTCTTGGAAATTACTGTTGTGAATCAGTGTTGCAGCATCTAAGAAATTACTTTAAAAAAATTGTTCTGGGTTTGTATGCTTAAAAATAGTTTTTCGGCATTAGCATTGACACATCTAAGAAACAAGCCTTAAAGGTATTTTTGGTTCTGCGGCCAGTATATACTTAACAGATGACAGCATCTAACGCGAGTCTAACTAAATTAGACTACAGACTGACTCCACATAATTGTAGCCTTGTACCGTATTTTTATATATTGTGATTTTTCTCTAATTTATTTTCGTAACTACGGCAATTTTGGACCATTCCATACCGCTTGACGTTTAGAGGATCCTCTTTCCTGCACTACTGATATCGTGTTCTATGTTATGGGACCCCCCCCCCGGGGGGCATAGGATGGGCCACATGAATAGGTTCACCCATCCTATGTTAAGAGGCTCGGCAACCCAGGGAGTCCGTGTAGTTTACCTCAGCCATTAGCTAGGCCTTCGGGACGTCTGTCTTTCGTGCCCACTTTGCTTCCTTCCCGATTTCATAATCCTACTTGCTCATGTTTTACTCTGTTCTTCCTCTTCTTTCCCGACTTGCTGTTCCCATGCTCGTTGATCCTGTTTGGGAACACTTTCGTGCATGGGTTTCCCCGTTTCCATCGGCATAGCTACTATGTGTCCCTTGCTTTTCCCTCTGCGATATCGTTCTGCTCTGAAACAGAGGCTTAAATTTTCTGACTATAACTATGTTATCGGGAGCCAAGCTCCCAGAGGACTTGACCCGTTAACTCTGCCTCACCGAGGTGTTCGGAACATCTTCTTTACGTATCCACTTTGCTTCTTTCCATTTTCATACTGTTAATAACGGTATTTTTGTTCTTTTTTCCCTCTCTTTCTGGATTTGCCGCGCCCATACGCGTTCATCTGGAGTGAAACCATCCTCGTGCATGAGTTCCATTTTTTTGTCGACATATTACCACATTTTCCGCCCTTTTCTCTTGAAACACCGCTTTGTATCTAAGTAGGCTGGAGCTAACGTTTGTTTGCTTGTTTCCGGCGTGCTGAGTTAGCAATTTCTTGATATGCAAAGCTGCGTGGGGCACTTACGTGACCAGGAATCGGTGGATAGGGGGCGCGGATCGTTGAATCTTCCGTTTCGGCGCTGTAGTTCTTTGCGACCTGTGGTCGACTGCAGCTGTACTTACTCATTTGGGGCCAGTTTGCCTATATCTGCAGCGCGACCAGTGCGTGTGGGTTTCCCAGTGGAGGCTACAGTCAGCGTTGACTTTACCCTTACCTTTGTCGTTCGCACAGCTTTAAGCTATGCCGTATATATATGGAAATTTTTATGAACTGTGTATATATTTTTACTTTGGCTACAGTGTAGCTATGGATCGTTGTGGTAGCTAACTATTAATTTCAGTTTAATTCAATGGCAGCTGTGTGTTAAGAAAATGACTACTTGTTTCCTCAGCCGGTATGGCATAGGTACCTTGCTAGTTCTCCTGCAGCGAACATACGGTGATGCTATCTTATGTAACGAGGAGGCCACTCGGGGGCATAGGAAGGACCATAGGGTTGTGTTGGCTTTGTCTGTCCTATGTTGCGGGAGCAGCGTCCCCAGGGGGACCCTGTAGGTTACCGTAGCCTCAGTTAGGTGTTCGGAACGTCTTTTGTGCCCGCCTTGCTGCCTTCAGTTTCCATGATCCTGCTCGTCACTTTGTCTTCTGTTCTACCTGTTCTTTCCCTACTTGCCGTTCTCCTGCGCGTTGATCCTGTATGGAAACACCCTCGTGCATAGGTTTCACGGTTCTATCGACGTACCATACGACGTTTAGTTTTTCTTCCGTTAGGTCGGGTGTGTAGTGAAGACACAGGCTTAAAGTCATCCCAGTCACACTAAGTCACTGTTGGTAGTGTGCGTATTAAATGCCGGCCGAACCGGTGCCTCGAAATGCAGGTGTTCGGTGCTCGTGAATCAAGAGTGCATATGTCGGCAACTGATAGTTTGATGCCTTTATAAGAACCCCTTAAACGAAGTGACCGATAGCGAAGATTCCCTGTATTGTAGAGTTTGAGCCTCCCATTTTCTCCACAACGGAGGTCAAAAAGATGCAGAAATACGGGACATGTAGTATGTTTGTTCCCGCACTGAATAAACGCACATGGGAACAGTAAGTCTGGAATGAATATGAAACATTGATAAAAACATCATCACAAAAAAACATGAAAAGGAAGCAAATTGGGCATGAAGGAATAACGTCTCAGAGGCCTTGCTTAAGCTAAGGGAACCTATGGAATCCCCCCCGTGACTGTTCATAACATAACATGGATAGACCAAGCCAACTCTATGACGTATGACCCACCCTTACCCTCTGAAGGGTCGAGCCAGACAGGTTTATAAGGTGTCATCTAGTCTGTCGTAAGACTGCGTTCATTCATTATTTTGGGTCCCATTTCTGTATCGGGAGAACCGGAACAATTTCAATAGTATTACAACAAGTCCTTGTTAAAAAAAGTTGCAAGTCCAATAATGAACCATTCCTGTCATATGCTCTGAACGTCTTGATGCATGACTGCCTCAGGACTCTTTACGGTCTTCGATAGTACATCCTTTGTAAATACTTATAACCGAGAACCTGACTATACAGAAAAAGGAAACGCGTGGTGAATTATACAGTGAATAGATTTCCTTCTTGATGCCACAATCGACACACTAATGTTCAGTTCACACTGAGCCNTCGATAGTACATCCTTTGTAAATACTTATAACCGAGAACCTGACTATACAGAAAAAGGAAACGCGTGGTGAATTATACAGTGAATAGATTTCCTTCTTGATGCCACAATCGACACACTAATGTTCAGTTCACACTGAGCCTGACGAAGCAAATATTAGGCTAAGCTCTTTGGGATTTTTCCCAAAATCTTGAGTCTTTCATTCTTGACTAAGAAAGTTTGGTAAACGCTCAAGAAACAGCTGATATTGTCTATGTTTTGGCGTCCCTAATGCCATCTGCAGCCTCTACTTAAGCCGTAATTTTAAGAAAGATTTCCGAAACCCCCATAAAACCAATTTCAATCCTTGCTCAATATGACTCGATTGATGCCAGTTTGCTGTCCCCGTGGTGCCGTTGTAAGATGTACTGGCCGTACCGCCCGTAGGGTTAGCAAGTGATCTTAATTTGGATATTAGAGACAAGCCGCGATCTATTTAATTTTTAAATTACTCGAGATCTCTTTCTAACCCTATTGCAGTTAGTCCTCACCATTGCAGTTTTCTAGAAGTGACCTACATCAATCTGGTTGTTTTAGACTCGGGGACTGGGACTAGTTTTCATGGTACCCTTCCCAATCTTTCATTAGAAATAGCGATTAAAATACAAAGAGACCTTGTATCCATGATTTCAACGATTTCACCTTTCCTTTGAACGTTTTCTAAGACCTCAAGGTATATGCAACTGCCAAGAGCACGGGAAAAATCCCAAAGAGAGGCAGCCCTGGTGCTTGGTTCCGCACTCTGTGATGCTGACTGTATACTTGGTCGTAAGAAGACGTAAAACTCTTTTTTCTAATGCGTCTCCTTTCCTTTTGTGTGAAGTGTGCACCGTGAGTAACTCGAGTCCTTTGCTGCAGGGAAGTTGCGTCTGGATACTGCCCCGTTGTCGAGTTAGGTGTTCAAACTGTTCTTTATTCTCACTCTCCATGAGGTGGGCTACTGCTAGTGAGGCGACCTATGCACGGGACCCTTCTCACTTGTTATTCTGTGGTAGGCCGTTAAGAACTCCCCTTCTACAAGTGACTCGCATTTCCGTCTCCCTTTTTCAACTTTTATCTATTTAATGGTGGTGCGGCGTTTTTTCCAGCCATAAGTGGCGCCCCGGCCCGTATTAAGCCCTGTTACACTCAGTTCGGTCACTTCGCCTTCGAATTGAGACACGTTGTAATGATACCACAAATTCGTCACACAGGCGCTGCATAGCTTGGGATCGCCGAATTTATACACTTGGGTAAGGCCGGCCCTACACGTGACTCTTTATCTGAACGATTTCTCTGTACAGACAAATCGTTAGGATTAATCGAACGTGTAGGGGGGCAATTTGCGCAGATTTTGATCGTTTCAGATGGTCTGATCGAGAGACATGAACAGTTGAAGCATTCATACTTTTTGTCTGAAAACTGTAACGATTTTCTTTCCACTTCAGATCAAAATCTCACGTGTAGGTGTAAATCTGTGCAGGTTATCAGTTTTTTATTTTCAACTTTGTTGGCAGCTGAACTTTTTGACCTTTTTAGGCACATTTCCACAGCTACACCTGCTAGAGCTAGCGAATCCTCTTCCTCCCTAGACATTACAAAAACTGTGGAAATCGCAACGATTATCTGAATGGTGTAAGGGCACATCTTTTGCCACGAATATCGGATGGTTTGAAACGATTTATCTGCACAGTTTTATCGTTCAGATAAACAGTTACGTTTAGGGCCGGCCTAAGTCTTCGCGCACTGTGCAAAACAGTATTATTGTACGGTCCCTAATAAGGTTAGAGTGTCTCGTTTTAGAGTAAATGACGAACATCCACGGGACACCAGTGCTGTGATGTGCGTACAGCCACTTAACTAAAGCTAAATATCTCTGTTTTATTAGGTATCTTTCGTGCATTGATTTTATGCTCTACAGCAGTTGCGGCGTGTAGAGCCAAGGGGGCGAATTCGTCGGAAACTAGTTTCCCAGTGATGGCAGTTAATATTTTCGCTATTGCACATTACATGTTCATGTATATGAACATAAACTTATGAAAATTTCACTTTTTCCCGTGTAAACAAAAACACACTGGGAAAAAGCGGTAAACATCAAATTGCGAAGCTTCACCAGCCGGAAACTAGTTATGGGGAGTGCGCTCCAGCTGCTCCATACTCCTCAGCTGTAGATATATCCGTTTTGTCTCCCCAATGGGGACTGAGCAGATACACGACACGCCTCCTCTCCCCCACTTTCTCAAGTATGTCTAAGCTGCTGTAGTTTTACGGATGGAATGTACATGTCGGTGTATCATATAATATATATATATATAGTGCTCTTTTCTACTTGTGCTTTTTGTACGATACCATTACGCGTATATTGCACTCCTCTTGTAGTTATATTGAGGACATCAGTTGTTGTGTCTTGCTGGACATATTATTATGTACCTACCTATTTATATCTGTAGGCGAGTTGGTGAGTGAAGAAAATAGTCATGGAATCTAGTCGTATCCATAAATTGATGTTATAAATATAAATTTTTATTGTTGGAGTTGTTTCTGTGGACTTCCGCAAGGAGCATGTGAGCCCTTAGCTCTAAAGCGCCTGGAGAATGTTTTCCTGGCAACAATAGCGTTCCTGCCACAATATGTTCTGGCATCTCGCACCCAAGGGACCCTAGTGCTTTTTTCGCAGATATTTGCAGCTTACCGCAGTTCCTGCTAACGAGGTTAGTTTTTGTTAAGTAGGTTCTCTAAATTCCTTTTCCATCTCACGAGGTGGGCCGCCGATCGAGGTCATCGACATTTTCTGCGGGGCTCTTACCTTCGCCCGTGCGGAGGGCCATACAGGGGACCGTCCGCACGGGCGCTTCTTTCTTCTTCTCTTTTCGTCCTTCATCTCTTGCCGCCTGAGCACAACGTTGTGGTTCGGGCTGTAAGCCGAGTAAATTATATTAGATCGCTATTGATCGTCTTAATTCGGAAATAGCGGGATAATCTAATACTAAGAATAACCGTCGTGTGTTTATAAATATATATATATATATATTTATATGTTTGGTGTCACGCTCTTAACGAAATAGATAGGCGGAAATTAGCCCAGGCTGGAGGCTCTGGTGCTCCTCTCAAGCTCCATTGA
>LQNS02278100.1:4625906-4636110 GCA_001587735.2 Parhyale hawaiensis | reverse complement strand
GCAAACGGAGGTTTTTCTGGCATAAAATATCCCGGAAATAGTTTCAATTTGCCGGACATACGTCCGGGAAAAAGGGGTTTTTCCGGGAATTGAAATTTTCTCGTTTTCCTGGAAATTTCAGTTTCCCGGAACGGCCTCCCCCCGTGCTGTCCGGGAAAACGGGGTTCCACTGTACTAGACTAAGTACAGAACAACTACAAACAAGATGGCTCTTATACTTACACAAGAGCATACTTTGGAATTTTTGTCAAGTCGAAAAAAAAAAAATGGCAAGAGTACTTCCCTGTCAATTAACAAGTGTGACGACTAGAACAGTCCTCCCGACGTGGAGAAACCCGCGATGACGCGAGTCGTGGTGCTATCCGACCGAGGTACTCTGCCTTTTGCTTACCACTGCAAAATTGTTCATTGGAACATTCAGCCTATTTGTAAGAGAACCTAAAATTTATTTGTGGGTACGCTTCGGAATGAAGAGTTCTTAGAGAGTTAACAATAGCGACGGCGGCTCTTCTATAGTATGGAAGTGAGTGGAAAAAATCTAATTTTCGAACAGGCTTAGTAATGCCGGGATCAAATAGTTTGTCCAGAAAAAGTTTGCAGTAATGATTAAAAGGTGATGTGGATAGCCGTTATTCTTGAAGAATGTTCGAAGAAAGTCTATTTCCTGTGAAAATGCCAAGTAGGAGAATGACAAATTATATGCTCTAAACAGCCACTGCTATGATCAATTCAAATAAATGCAATCAAAACTCTACTGTTTATAGCATATCATTTGTCATCCTCCTACTTGGCATTTTCACAGGAAATAGACTTTCTTCGAACATTCTTCAAGAATAATGGCTATCCACATCACCTTTTAATCATTACTGCAAACTTTTTCTGGACAAACTATTTGACCCCGTCATTACTAAACCTACTGTTCGAAAATTAGATTTTTTCCCCTCACTTCCATACTATAGCATAGCTGCCGTTGCTACTGTTAACTCTCTAAGAACTCTCCTTTCCAAAGCGTACCCACATATAAATTTTTTAGGTTCTTTTACAAAAACACTTATACCTTAGGATCATATTTTAAATTCAAAGACAAACCTCCCACACCTCTTCTGTCCAGTGTGGTCTATAAATTTCAGTGCAGAGGCTGCTACGCCTCATACATGGCAGCACTGGACAGCATTACAAAGCCCGCATTGATCAACATTTAGGTATATCTAGTAGAACAGGTTTACCCTTAGCCAAACCTATCCATTCGGCTGCCCGGCTTCATGCAGAAGAAAACAATTGTCCCATTAGCAGGAATGACTTCTCCATCATCGATTTTTCAACCCCAATAGAATGGACAACTTTAGAATCTCTTTACATCTATAAAACAAAAGCCAGCCTTAATACAATGACTACAGCTGTACCTCTCATCACGGTCCATAACTAAATTCCTTTTCTTTGTTTTTTCTTCAACTGTACTAGTTCTGATCACCCCGTTCATTGACTGTACCCATTTGCCTTCTCCCAGTCGACCGACTGCACAGACATCCTTTCTTCCAACTGTACTAGCTCTGTTCCTTCTACTCACTGACTGTACCCAGCTCTCATCCAAATGTACTAGCTCTAATCCTTCTGTACTTAGCTGCTTCTTCCTAATCGCCGAACTGTACAAGCATTCACATTAGGCCTCTCGGAATTTGCTCCGGTCATTCGCACTTTACACCTCAACCTGACAACATCTCGCCCCTCATTAGCCTGAGGTTTAAGAAATGTTTAAATAAACTTTTCCTATTATAGTTGATAGCATTTTATTTAGTTTCTGATGATGGGAAATGATGTCCCGAAACGTAAGATTTTAACTCTAGACTAGTCGACCCAATGTTTATATGAATTGAAAATATACGTACAGAAGTTGCATAATGTCTTATTGAAGCGGCAGCCATAGTTTCATGTAAGGTTTCAAGTCCAAGTATAGAACAGCTTATGGAATGAGTGTGTGTGTGCAGCTACTCCTCATGGCGCCCTGACTTGGTGTAACTCTGGTGGACCTGATACTCTGTACAGTGTATGATATAAACTGGAACCGTTGTTGCGTGGTTCATTGACTGCTGCAAGTAATAGGGAATCTTTATGGTCCGCCATCTATTGGTGCCTTTACTGCATGGACCATTGGTGATGTGAAATAGTACACTCAGCTTTAATCAATTTGGTCTTGTGGGTCTCATGAGTTTTCTTCTGGCCCTGTCGAACTGATATTAAATGGGTTTCAATGGCTTGGGATTTTTTATTAACATTCTAACCACTTCCATGCAAACACAATTGACTTTCTCCCCAATGTCATCTTCTGCGCATCTTATTTAATTAATATCTACCTATTCATAGATTTTTTTTGCTTTAATAAAGTTTGTGGTGGTGAGAAAAACATTGTGTGTGAGAACCGATGCTTATACCTACAACTGTTATCCCAGAGACTGTTTTTTGTTACCGTATTGTTCTCTCGGCAATAGCGTTGTGCCTTGTGTATGACGGCTGAATACTACCAGCTGTTCCCTCAAAGGTTGTGGGATGGGCCATTGGTTATATGGGAAACTTACTTAGGTTTCCTATCCTATGATCATCTTGCGGGGAGCAGCAACCCAAGGGGTAGGGGATTTATGTATGTTGCCTTAGCCATTAGCTACGCCTTCGTGACGTTTGTCTTTGTGCCCACTTCATTTCACTTCCATACTCCTACAGATGATATTTTGTTATGTTCTTCCTCTTCTTTTCCGACTTGCTGTGCCCATGCGCATTGATCCGTGTGAACACTCCTGTGCATGGGTTCCACAATGATCTTGGAATTCTTTGAGTCTCTTCCTTACCCTTTTTTAGAACACCTTAGCAGTTCTAATTTAGGTAGGGTTTAACTGTTTTACATTATTACTAGCTGTAACTAGTGTGGTCGGTGCCTCCCTAGTGGCGTGAATGATAGTTGTTTTTTTTTACTAGTGGGGGCAACAACTTGACCACCATATAGCTAGCTACCTTGTGATGACTCAGTTCACTTTTTATTGCTGACCCTCTAAGGGGTATATGTTGTCACGGCTCAGTTCACTTTTATTGCTTTCGCTCTCAGGGGCTGTTGGATGACCGATAGAGTTGGGTTTGTTAAAATTAGGTCGCTCGACTGACGGGGAGTTGCACCCCAGGGAATCCAGAAGTTACCTTAGTTAACCTCAGGTACTCGGTATATGTTCTCACCTCAGGCACTCAGGATATTTTCTCATATGCCCACTTTGCTTACTTTCATTTTCATACTCCTGGTTTTGATACTCTGGTCCGTTCTTCCTCTTCTTTCCCGAATTGGTCTTCCCATGCGCGTTGATCATGTGTAGGAACACCCTCGTGCAGAGGTTCAAGTTGGCATAGTGGATGTCTTTCTTCCTTCTACCCTTTGCAGCACAGTGAATGCTGTGAGTAGGGTGGCTTAAATAAACTAGGAATGTAACGGTAATTTCATTTATGCAAACAAGGAAAAGTCGGGCTGTACCCGGTTGGGTGAATG
The DNA here is from genome assembly GCA_001587735.2 of Parhyale hawaiensis. Classification (NCBI taxonomy): domain Eukaryota; kingdom Metazoa; phylum Arthropoda; class Malacostraca; order Amphipoda; family Hyalidae; genus Parhyale; species Parhyale hawaiensis. The sequence goes on along the minus strand of LQNS02278100.1, from coordinate 4,632,587 downwards.
CTGCGCATGATATATTTTTCACCTCGGATCGTCTGACAAAATCTTCTCACACGTCCCATACGATAGCCCGACAATATTGCATATGCCCTACGTAGATGATCAGACTTACGATCTTCAGGACTGAACAGCAGCGACTTTTCAGGCGTTATGCAGATTCACTGTGTAGGTACTGAACGAAGATCTTCATTGGCGTATATCAGTTTTAGAACGAATGAACTGCAGTTAGGTTTTGAGTTTAGCTACAAATTTGTTTCTGACTACCACACCCGACTACTTCGCATGTGTGCCTAGCTGTCGGGTCATAACGCGGATCTAGGTATGCATGCAATGAAAGCATTCTTCGTTTGTAATAACTACATGTCACCCTGAGTAACCACTGAAAGGTTCGGCACGAGCTGCGATTGGCACCTGCAACAATTCTGTAATCCTACTTAATAGTGACACCATTATCCGCTGAGCCACCATGGCATGGCTGCTTGTGGAGCCAGTTCGCTATTAAAGCTAAAGCTTCATAGTTATTGGTGCTGGAAAAATAAACTACATTGCAGCTTGAAGATAATGTGTAGTTTGATGACAAATGGTGTTTTGGTGGTGAATCGGACACATGATCTGATAACGACTATAACGCCCTGAGGGGTATATATATTCTGGCGCGCCCTATCCCTGCCACAATATATTTGCGCCTCACGGACCCATAGATCACAAGTACGTTCTCCACAGAGGATGTTGCAGCTGGCNGGGGTTTTGGTGTTGAATCGGACACATGATCTGATAACGACTATAACGCCCTGAGGGGTATATATATTCTGGCGCGCCCTATCCCTGCCACAATATATTTGCGCCTCACGGACCCATAGATCACAAGTACGTTCTCCACAGGATGTTGCTGCTGGCCGAAGTTCCTGCTGAGAAGGTTAGTTTTCCAAAGTTAGGTAGGTTCTCTATTTTCCCTTTCTGTTCCGTGAGGTGGGCTGTCGATCGAGATAGCCGACCTAGTACGCGGGACACCTAGTCTCTCTCGTGTTGCAGGCCACGAAGCGGGCAGTCCACTAGTGTCTATTCTTATTCTTTGCGCCCTTTTCCTGTCAGTAGTAGCGCAGTGAGCCAATTTATACTGCCTATATGGCAGAGGAGAGCCGATGTCGAGATAGGATATTCTTACTCGAGCCTCCTGGCCGACTTGCATTACTGTGAGGATCGCCCTTTTGTGGAAACGTTGCATAAACTAATTCAATAATAACTGGGTAGCTTATTTGTTACCCGCGAGGGAATCCGTTGCCCACGTTAGGAAAACTCGAATGAACCCACCTGGCTCAGATGTTAGAAGTCCCACAATATTGCTGATGTTAGGAAGTATTCACTATACGTCACAGACGACTGCAGGAGCGAGATAAATATTTAATATTGAATAAAGTGGCCTTAACTCAGGGCCTGAATTCTTTATCATGTTGTTGGGTTATGCCTTCATTGGATCGTGTTCTGTAATGTTGCAGAAAGCAAATGGAGAAGGTTGAGGGAATGCAATAGCTTTTAATGAGGACACAGTTGAATAGGAAATAAAAGAACTTTAAATGAAGGTTTCCCTTGCAGTACTAAAGTAAGTAACCTAGCTATGTACCTAAATAAGCAGTGCCCCTCGGGGCATAGGATGGGCCGTATGGTTTGGTTAGCTTAGGTTCGTCCATCCTATTCTATGGCGCCACGCAACCCCAGGGGGCCCGTGCAGGTTAGCTCAGCCATTAAAAAAATAAGCCTTCGGGATGTCTCTTTCGTGCCCACTTTACTTCCTTCCCGATTTTATACTCCTACTTGCTGATGCTTTATTCTGTTCCTCTTCTTTCCCGACTTGCTGTTCCCATGTGCATTGTTCTTGTGTGCCAACACCTTCGTGCATGGGTTCCCCGTTTCTCTATTTTGTCCCTTGCTCTTTCCTTTGTCATATCGTTCTGCTCGGAAACTGAGGCTTAAGCTTCCTAACTATAACTAAATAAGCAATGCGCAAACTTGGGGAGCGCAACTCCCCAACATGCACGATGCGTGAACCTAACACTATGGCCTGCGACCAGTCGTGTAACAACTATTCAGTTATTTTCCAGGCGATGCCTATTAATCAGCGGTAATCACAGCGCAAAAAAGTGAAGCTTACAACTTGGAAATTTCAAAGCGTTTGATGAAGTTTGCTCTGTGTTTCAACAACGTCGTAGCGGTAACACCGAAGTTAACTGCCTGTGCTTGTGCAGTGTATTCACAAGCGTATTTTCGGAAATCTAGCGCTATTTTTGCGGATGTGGGTTAATTAAAAATGTAACGGTTTTATTACTTTAGATTTAGACACTACTTTCTGAGCCAAAATCGTATCCTTCCACAGATTTAAACATACGTCGTTTCCCTAATAGTAAATTGGTGGTATCAGCCATTTTCATCCTTGTTGGCTAAGACCGGTGCCGCTTAAATCTCCGATAAATTTAGTGGACACCGAACTGATAGTTTCGGTACATCTCCTACGGAGATAAATTCGAGGCACGTCGCTAATTCATTCCTCTCGAGGTATAGGATAAGCCATATGGTTAAATTCGCCCATCCTCTGTTATGGGGACCAACGACGTCATGGGTGCTCTATATATGTATAGGTTACCTTAGGCTAAGTAGAGTCTCTTAACAGAACTAGGTAGTTTAACTAGAGCTAGTTTTTCAGGGACATTCCTGCAATTGCTTCGCGTCTGCGTTCATATTTATGCTAAAATTATTCGTTTCTGCCGTGACAAATTTTAATTCGTTGTGATCTAAAGTCCGGTAGATTCCTGTTTGTAAAAGTAAAAATAAGTCCTCTTAAATTTCTAATGTTTGTTCCGTTTAATTACCTAGTGCACCTGTTAGGAGGCTTCGAGCACAGACTAGATAATCGCAACGAATCTTCCCGTTATTTTGCTTTGCAGCAGAATGTGGGCAAGGTTTTGCCACTCGCTTCTCCTCGCGAATTTAGTTTGTCCTTAACGCTACATGTGCCAACATTGGTGGAATTATAGCTGGCCGACCTTTTCGGCGTGCGGCATATCTTGGTTTAAATTTCTAACTAGATCACTCTGAGAGCGCCAAGCGAGGCAACGGTAGCAAAAAATTCAGATTGGCTCTGAAACCATAATTTTCTTTGTATAAACTCCAAAATGTAATAATTTGTGCCTTTTAATAGTAAAAACAGCTTGTGCAATTTTCTTGAAGATCCGTTAATTTTTTCAGTTATACTGCTAACAAACGTTTTGAGTCAAACATACAAACGAACAAACCAATCTGCGCCAAAATTTAATCATTTGTCTATTAACATTACTAACAACCCCTATAAATTTCATTAAGATCAGTTCATTATTTTTTGAGTTATTGTGCTAACAAGCATAAAATGAAAAACAGTGACAAACGAACGAACAAACAGATCATTACCAAAATTTATTCATATACTCTTTGCTACATACCCAACAACTCTTGTTAGTTTCATAAAAATCCATTCATAACTTTTTGAGTTATGACCTTGAGAAAAATGAGTCAAACAAACAAACGGAAATATCCTCACCAAAATTTAATCATCTGTTCCTCCTAACATAGCTACATAACAATCCCTGTAAATTTTGTCCTGATCGGTTCATAACATTCGAGTTATCTTGGTGACACAGACAAGAAGACAGACGGACAAAGACGACGAAAACATAACCTCCTTGGCGGAGGTAATAAAACAGCTTGCTCAATATAACTCAGTGTCAACGTTTCTTTAATGTTTCACTAGACTATACTGTTGAGATACACTAAACTAAACCCGTCAGGGGGCATAGGATGGGCCCTAGGCGATAGGGTTGGATTGGTTAGGTTCGCTCATCCTATGTTGTGGGGAGCAGCGCCCCCCTGGGAACTCAGTAGGTTAACTTGGCCTTCGGGACAGCTTTGCTCTGTGCCCACTTTGCTTTCTTTCTTTTTCACACTCCTACTGATGATGCATTGATCTATTCTTCCTCTTCTTTTTCGACTTGCTTTGCCCGTGCGCGTTGTTGCTCTGTGGGAACTTCTTCGTACATGGGTTCCATGTTGCTCTGGGCATAGTGCAGGTTCTGTCTTCCTTTCTTTGGATCGCGGTGTAGGCTACGCTGTAGGTAGGCCCATGGCTTAAGCTAGTAGCTAATATAATTCTCGTATATTTTTGTATTCGATATGTCTTTCCCTTCTCCTCTCTTACAACATCTACCGATACTAGGTATAGTTTGTGGTGGGACTAGGGAAGCTTAAACTGATATGATTTCGTGAAATTTATAGGGGCTAACAAAAACGCCATGTATTGCATGCGTGAAACATTGACTGTGAAATCCCTTCCTACCTTGTTATTTCTACCTTCCTAGCTTGTTATTAAGCACAAACTTGTTACTGTAATATTTTTGGCTAGAGGCGTGCGGCGTGTTCTGTCGTGTTTCATAAAAATAGCGGATCCGGTAAACAGGAGTTTGCTGTGTGTACATTCCGGCTCTCTTTGCTGGCTCAAGGATCATCCCCTCTCATCTTTGATCTAAGCAAATTCGCCTCGTCTACTGGGTATATGTGCACCTTGTCTGACATGCTGCAGGCAGGATTTAGTACACGTAAGATGTTGTACGAACCTAGTCATATTTGTTGAAGAGTTGCTCTGTATTTATTGTTCGATGTTTCATTCTATGTCTCCTCTGAACCTTGTGATATTTTATGTAGAATTTGTCCTTTAATATCTTTCGCGTGTTTCGTTCGTGTCAGAATATTTCGGACGAATTTAGTGAGCAGAAATCCACGAAAAAAGTTTAAGAGCAAAGAATATTGAACCTGCTTGCAACCTGTTTATTGCATAACATGTTTGCCTTACAAATATAATATAGTGCAATGCTGAATAATATATTTAAGATTATCCTTTAGGTATTTGTAGCGTACTGTGAATACTACCTACTGACACAGTGTTGTCTTGTGTAATGATTAAATGGCGTATAGCTATTAGTTATTGGTCGGAGTTGTGGGATGAGCGGCACCACGATAGTGATAGCCTTGTACACTAAACCTCCTTGATTAGGTACCTCCGCCAAGGAGGTGATGTTTTTGTTCAGTTTGTCCATTTGTCTGTCACCAAGTTAACTGAAAAACGTATGAACGGATCATTAGGGCATTTGCAAGGGTTGTTAGGCATGTTAAGAGAAACAGATTATTGACTTCTTAGGAAGATCTGTTCAACCGTTTGTTTGCCTCATTTTTTATTTATACCGTAACTCAGAAAGTTATGGACGGATTTTTATGAAATTTACATAAGTTGTTAGTTATATTACGGTGTAAATGATCAAATTTTTGTGCTGTTTGTCCTTGCGTTTTCCTCTGTGTTTGATTTTGTTTGTTAGCTAACTAACTCAGAAAGTTATGAACGGTTCTTTATAAATTTGCAGGAATTATTAGAAGTGTTAAAGACATCAATGATCAAATTTTGGTGAAGGTCAGTCTGTTTCTGTTAGACTAATATTTGTCAGCAACATAACTTGAAAAGTCAAGAGTGGATCTTCAAAAAATTTGCAGAGCTGTTATTACTGTGAAGATGCGCAAATGACCAAATTTTGGTGCTGATAAAAAGGAAATGATAGTTTCAGAACTAATTTGGAAGTTTCGTTAATGTTGCCTTGCTTGGCATAGGTATGCGCGCTCTGAATGCTCTAGTTAATCACCCGCTCCCGCGAGCCAAGCGAGAGTGATGATGTTTTCGTTTAGGATTTAGGTATATATATGTTTGTTTGTCTCTTTACCAAAAAAAGGGAGGAGTTGAGCTATGTTCATATTTTTTGCCGATTATCAGGTGGGTTGACATAATGTGAAAGATGCGAAAACTCTAGAGTAAGCTGGCCATGAAAAGTAACGGTGCTGACTTTTGTTGTCTGTCCACCCAAAAAGAAGCAGGAGTGGAGTCATAGTATTTTTATGTTTTCTGGCAGTCAGTTGGGTTGACTGTCTTCAGGAGGCATGTGTAGGTTACCTTAACCATTAGTAGGCCTTTGGGACGTCTGTCTTTCGTGCCCACTTGCATAGCTTCCTTCCATTTTCATGCTCCTACTACTGACCTTTTGTTCTGTTCTTCTTTCCCGACTTGCTGTTCCCATGCTCGTTGATTCGTTGATCCTGTGTCTGTGGGTTCCAGTAGCCAATCGACACAGGTACTTATGTCACTTCTTTCTTCCTCTGTGATATATCGCCCTTGTTTGGTAACTGAGATTTCATAGCACAACACGTACTGTTTTTTTTTATCTATGACGCGTTTACTGCCATTTCAACCATGCTTTTCAATTTTGTTCTGACGCATTTGACTGTCGATTTCGGACTGTTTCTCTGCGTTACCTTTATCTCGTTGATTTTAGTTATGTTTGCTCTCGCGGCTTAATTCAATTTCGTCAGCTATCAGTGGGGCTTAACACCCACGCTTGTTCTGCCCCCGATTTAGGTTTTTTTCATGTGGACGTTTTAACATAGGTATGTGTTGGGCATGTACCCTCGTCTTGGAATGTTCATTTTGTTGGCGTTACGTAATGGTTGTCCGGCTGATTGGCTGGCCCGTGCGGTGTTGCCCTGCATTGGCCCGTGCGGTGTTGCCCTGGATTGGCCCGTGCGGTGTTGCCCTGGATCGGCCCGTGCGGTGTTGCCCTGGAT
>LQNS02278100.1:4608352-4622060 GCA_001587735.2 Parhyale hawaiensis | reverse complement strand
CCCTGCTGCAGTGCAAGGTTGCGTTATGGTGATCCCTGCTGCAGTGCTAGGTTGCGTTATGGCGACCCCTGCTGCAGTGCTAGGTTGCGTTGTGGCGATCCCTGCTCGAGTGCAAGGTTGCGTTATGGCGACCCCTTCTCGAGTGCTAGGTTGCGTTATGGCGGCCCCTGCTGCAGTGCTAGGTTGCGTTATGGCGGCCCCTGCTGCAGTGCTAGGTTGCGTTATGGCGACCCCTGCTGCAGTGCTAGGTTGCATCGTATCTGGCTAGCCTGTGTGGTGTAAGTCAGCCCGGTGCTGGTGGGGTGTATGGGTGGTGGTATTAGGTCTTGCTGGGTGGTGTTGTGGAGTGTCTACGGGTGGTGTGGTGGTGGTGGCGGCGGCGGCGGCGGACAGGTGCAGATCGATGTAGTGGTGTGGTAGTGGTGGTGCCGCTGGTGGTGAGAGCTCCCTGTTGTAGGCGCGGTTTGGCTGTACGCGTGCGCACCGTGTCGCGCAGACGCCCGTCTCTCTGCTCCCTTGCCTCAGTTGCATGTAGCAAGTGAGAGGCAGAGAAGTCGAGAGTTGGTGTGTGTGTGTGCGTGCAGATATCCCCTATACTACTAACATTGTGTAGCTGCCTCTCCTACTACTATACTACTACAGTTACTGTTCCTACCTCTACGTTCTAATAGGTAGCAGTGCAACGCACACATACACGCGTGTGCATGCCGGGCAAAACTGAGAGTGCCGTAAGGCTGCGCTGGCACTACTACTGCCATTGTGCAGTGTGAGAACACCATTGCCATCGTTTGCCCCGTGTAATGGTCGTGCCGTGTTGAGTATAGTGTTGTAATACTACATCTGTATTGTGTGGTGTGCGCGTATGTTGTGTGTGTGTGTGGCAGTCAGTATGCCACTTATGCCACTGTGACCCTCAAGAATCTTCTCACCTCACCGATCCTGCCTCTCCACACTGGTAAGCAATCTGGCTGTCTTGTACTCAGACCTATTGCTCTAGTGACATATAATTGCCCTCGTGCTGTATTATCTTCTTCTGCCTTTTACCGTGTAGGGAAGTAAGCAGTCCTTATCTCCCTGTAGTGGCTTACCTATCGCCCAACTGGCTGATATGGCTGAATGCCGGGTCAGCCATTTACCGCCAGCCACTCAGCCAGCCACTATACTGACCAAACCACGCCCTAGTGAGACCCGCGGTGACCTAGGGTACAATATCCTCGCCATTTCTATTATTTTGCACGCATTTTCCCCTCTCTTCCTGGCACTTCCATTGCGATTTTTGGATTGATGCATGAATGGGGAACTTATTCGTATTGCCACTTTCGCGTTCATGGCTTCTCAGTTGGTAACAAATCCCTGTTCTCGTGACCTAACCATCTGCTTTTGGTGCTTGTCGTACGTTGTTGTTTCCTCCCAGTTTTTAGAATATGATGGAAAATTTGCGGTGCTGTGTTGGTCTCTCACTCCCCTGAATTCTTTTAAGATGGAAACTGAAGCAAGTCCTATATTTCCTGCAAAAGTGGAGGCATGATGCAACAGAGAAAGAAAATCTTATCTTTTTACGAGATTGGAGGCAAAGAAGAAACAATCTTGTAGTTCTCGATGGGTATGGAGGTATGAGTACTGGGACTTCTATCGGAAGAAATGTGGTTTGAGAGTAGGTTTCAATTCCTAATTGCATTGCACGCGAAGTATTCACTAGTCTATTTCATCAAGCATTTCATTGAAATTTAAAACATCTAAAAATCTCTTCATCTGCAGTTTGTGAAAACAGGAAGTGAGTTTCACCTGAAGGAATTCGAAGTCGCGTTCTAAGTACTGCTAAGGACACAGTGAGGCACGTAACACATTCATAGGCATATCTTCACGAAACTTAACACTTAACCGAGCAACTGGTCATATGTGGTTACTTCCGTAATGCTATTCGTATTTAAGTGAGTCTGAGCAACCCAGTATAGGGTGTGAATACCTTAAGCTTGACTACTTCTGGAAACGGTACTGAGATAACAATGTTGCCATTCCGGAGTGTTTCGTATGTTATGCACGTGCGAAATGTTGGAGAATCGCTTTAACCTGACTTCCTATGAATCCAAGTCTCTGAGATTACCTCAGGCATAGACCACACCATACAATTAGTGTGCTCTGTGCGTCGGGATTTGACGGGTTTTCGGGCAGTACCAGAGCACTTGTCCCGTAAAACTCTCTACGCTATTTAAACCAGGTCGTGCTATTGTTACACAAGGGTTCTATGTCCTGTTGAATTCCTACGCCGAAGCCCCTTGTAACGCGGTAGCGTAGCCCGGTACAGATAGTATTAATGTTAAAAGGACCAGCTAGAAATTCGATTTCTCGTAGCGATACCCTTGTTATAGATCTCAGTTGTAAAGGGCTCTGGGCCTCGTGAGTTGATTAATTCGTGCAATAATATTGTGCTGGTTTTGTAACCTGACACGCCGTATCATAACACGGCACAGTCGTCTGTCAGTGTGCTGTGCGATACCCTACCACAGAAGCACAGTTGCTAAAGCGAAACTCCTGCGCACCGCTATTCATTTATTGCCACTGTATCCCAGATGCAACGTGCAGTTAACTTAATTTTTGGCGTCCAATAAATGAACGTTTTAGTGTGTTTCACGAGAGCAGTGCAACAAATAGGCATTTCGTTGAGAGACTTGGCATGTGACGCGTCTCTGGCTTACTCATGACACCTACCTATTGAACAGGTGGCAGTTTTTTCTCCTTTTGCAGCTTGTGTCAACGTGCTATTTCTTGGTGCATGGGCTCCTCGCTCGCTGTTTTGGGTCTGTTTACTTCATGACTCCTCTCACTGCAGTGCCAAGCGAGGGGTAAGCGTATTCAATATGTTGCGGCAGTGAAGCGTACTAAGGGATGAAAATATATTGCTTCGGATGTACGGTGGCACTATAAGACCAGCTTTCGTCTTCTGTGTGAAGTGTCAATAATATGCTGTTCCTTCATTGACCAATGTCTCACACGCAACAATAGGTTGTGAATGGTTTGTTGCATTAGCATTGTTTACCTTAGCAGCAGCTACTGCCCTTTGGTGGCTTCCAAACAAGACTTGCTTATTCGATCATGAGCTTTCCTTACGATTCTGCCTGAAGTCGCATCGTTTAGCTTGAACGGCGCTGTATTACGTTGCTATACACGTTTATATATATGCCTTGCTACTTGTATTCAAGACACACTTGCGATAATGCTGCGAATTATCAGCTTTACCCACCGTATATGTCTTATTGAGAACCGCGCTTCCACGCATCTGTACTCTGTTCAAGATGATATTTCAGCCCTAGTCAGGGCTTCGGCATATCTGTCCTTTCGTGCCCACTGGGCTTCTTTCATTTTTCATGGTCTAATCTTGTTGTGTGTCCTCTCCTTTCCCTTTCTTATTGTGGAACATTGGTGCGTTTCCTCGTTCAACTCAAACGTATTACATATCTCAATCTCTTCTTCTATTTGGATTGCTGCGACTACATTTCGTAGGCAGGATTAAGCGTTCGGAATATAACGCTCATAATACAAATATGGGGAAAACTACTAGGTACGCATTTCTTCGTTACTTGTTCAGTGTCTTACATTGATCGTGATTTCGTAACTCTAGTGTTTTACACTTCGCCTGCTAATTGATTACGTACTAAAAGAATGATTGACAATAGGTTATTAAAATACCCACACATTAGCTGTATTTGAGGAATCACAGTGTATGTATATCAAAGAGTCGGTCAACATCGCCAGAAGTGCCAGAGAAACGCTCGCAACAAATGCCATTTGCAGCAGTCAGCGTCATCTGCATTGCTACCCTTCATTGCACAGTCTGTGATCGTTGGCGCTTTGCCAGTCTTTCTGACAGTTATATTTTTACGCGATCATTTCTGATTCACAAACGCGTCCCCATCTCCACGAGTCGTCGCGGCCCCTCGTCTTGTGTGACATCAAAAGTAAGAACCTGGGGGATTTTTCTTTGCATGAACGGCTTGCTTCCTGCTAGTCCGTACTTTTTCACCATCTCAAGTTCTGTACAACAAACATGGGATATGGACGGACTATAGGGTTATATAGATTTGTTTGGCTATCCTATGTAATTGGGAGTCTCACATCCAGGCTGACTTCGCAGGCTACCTTAGTCATATTACCTTGGCCTTCTACCAGACCTTTTTTTCCCTTCATGTTCACTCATGAGTGTTTTTTGTGTTCTTTCTNGGACTATAGGATTATATAGATTTGTTTGGCTATCCTATGTAATTGGGAGTCTCACATCCAGGCTGACTTCGCAGGCTACCTTAGTCATATTACCTTGGCCTTCTACCAGACCTTTTTTTCCCTTCATGTTCACTTATGAGTGTTTTTTGTGTTCTTTCTCGATTTATTCTATCCATGCGAGCTGAAATAATACGACACCTCTGTACATGAGTTGCATACCACTGTTATCCTCTTTGCTCTCCTCTTCCTGCATCAGTCGTCGGTTGCATGGCGAAACAGTCGTAAACTGAGCTCACCAGTTCATGCACAAGAAAGCCATCTGTGCATGAAGTAAGCATGTGAGTTACGTGCTGTATTATTCCCATGCATATCCCATTGGCCAACATATACTGCACCCGTAAACCCTCTCTTGCTCTATATACCAGTACATCTTTTGGTGTCCCTATAACTGGTTGGCTGTCACTTGGTTGCTCCGGCACCTCGCGTCCTCTTATCTCCTGATATTGCCTTCAGTGATAAAACCAGGATGACAGCAACTTTGCTTATCAGGTGTTGTGACGTGGCACATAGCTTAAGCGCCCTAACTTGACGTCAGCTGCATTGATCGACTCTAATCCCTTCTGTCCAAATATAATAACACTTCTGTTATCGGTGAAGAAGTTGTGAGTTAATGTTTATCAAATAGTTCCTGCATTGTTGTGCCTCAGGCACAGACTAGTCTGTGCGCTGTGGCTTGCCGTTGTCAGCTGTGATCGAATGTGTGGAGGTTTTGTTACTTCAGCTGTGAACAACCTTTCTAAAGGACTGTGAAAACGTTATCTCCGCAGCTCGTAGTATTGTGCATGAAGCGTAATTAAGATTGAGATGTAGTTTTTCTGCACTGCTTTCGTAATGGTAACTTTCTTTGTGATCACCGAGTGAGTTTAAAAGAGCAAAAACGTAGGGAGTTGGTGTCAATTTTTACCGCTAACCTATCGCACCAATCCTGCTCTTTTGAGATCAATCATAATTTCTTACGTAAGTTTTGAACTCACAGTTTCGATGCACTGCGAATGTATACCGATTTCTATGATAATTCATTCGTTTATGACATGGTGACAAAGCGATGTAAATCACAAAGCCGATTTCTTTAGTAACGGTGAAACTTACGAAACTGGATTATTCACGTGCAACTGGATCAGCATGTGAATATTATATATAATACCAACAATCTATTGTGTCTTTGCGGCAAACATAACATGATATAAGAAGGTTGGTAGCTTACCTCTAATTTCCACACAGCCAGAAATATCGTAGCATTCTTACTTGCTAGACTGCATTGCTGCCCATTGTCAGGCACTCGTCTGGCAATCGTATTCGCTGCCATCTAAGGTGCTTGTTCGAATGTTCCTAACTAAGGTCATTGCAGACGATTTTTAGTAAAGAGCAGTTGAGATTTTCTATGCTGATGTATCAACTGAAAACATAATTCCTGGTCCTGACTTTGGGGCGGCAAACCTTTGACATAATTTAAAAATTGTGCTAGTTGACCTTAATACTTTCATAAACCGGCGAAATATGCCATTATAGGTCGCATGTAAAGTTCATGAATGCTACACATGAGCCTATTATATTTTGTTGAAATTACTACGTACGGCATTTACTGAACCAATTTGCGCATAGCTCTTGTGCACTCGTGCTGCCATGGGTATGATCTTGCCATGATCACTACGCCGGGGTGATGTTAAACTAGTAGAGGAACTAGCGTAGATGTTTGCTTATATTTTGTAGAGGGTTATGGGTGGTACACTATGACAGTTTCGCGCAACGAAACCTAGATCAGAAGGATCGAATCTGATCTCTCCGACCTATTGTAAACGAGTTTGTCGAACGTAACGTATCTTGTCCTATGTATCAATAATTACCTCTTAAGTAATTTCATATTAGCGCTTATTGAGTTATTCCTTTTCGCAACTGCTGTTCTGTTTTGCTTTTAGTAATGAATTGTCGTTCCGTGTACACCTGAGCTGAAAAATGGCATTGGACTGTCTGTATACGATTGTGGGCTATTGACTGCAGATAAATGGTTGAACATTCTCTGTGACGATCTGTAGGTAGTTGCACAGAGGAACTAGCATTGGTTGTACCTCCAGACGTCAAGCCATAGAAGTGTATCTTCTGTAAGTGGTCTGTGCAGTTAGTTCTAATTCGCGTGATTTTGTAGAGCGTAACGAGAACATATTTAAAAGACTTCATATTATGCCTTTTATTATTGGTATTTGCAGTTGCAGTTTAGACCTGTTTTCTGTACCATCTGTACCATAACCACTAACGGCCTTTTCCGCGTGACTTTTCATTCCAACCACTGGTGCGTAGCTCTTACTGTAATTGAACAGTGTTAATGTCTCGAGAGAAAATGAACTTAAATTTGTGCACGTAGGTACATTATGTGCTTCTGATATTCCACTCAGCAGTAGTGAGAACGCCGTATATCTGCGAAGATGTTTGTATTCTTGCTTTGAGCTTCTCGAAGCACGACGACGGAGCTTTTCCATCGACTTCTTCCAGCTTCATACGATCACACTTTCCAACGGGAACTGAGCTTTAGGGTATCCCTATGTCATATATACGGTATTTGGGACAGTACTTAACTCAGTGGCAGTTTCTCTCAAGTTAACGGACATTTGTCGGATTGAAAAGTTTTTTTTTTTTGCGTCTGGCACTTGTGTGACACACTGACACCACTTCGCTAATTTGAGCAATGTTAAACGCCTTCTTCCAGCTACGCAGTGCTGTGGGTACACTCCCGACTTAAATTTTCGAAAGTTGATTTCTCCGCTTGAATTCACTGATATTGTAGCTCATTAGTTTTCCTCCATTAGCTAACTAGCAACCAAAGCTTCAGAAGCGAACAGCTGTTTATTTATTTTCCTATTGAGTTCATGAATTTATTGCTTCAGGTCATCAGGTGCCTAGTACCTACTGGCTCAATTTTCACTCGTCCTACTACCTATGTATGAAGTGGACAGATCAATCCTGTATATCTTGCTTCGAGTAGTCATTCGATGCTCAGCAGGTAGCCCTAACAGCAATTGTACGTTTCGCGTGCGTTGAAATGGATTACATAGCATGTTGTCTCATTGTTTATTGGATACTGATATGACATACTATTGGCGCAGGAATGAGCGTATTAAAATGTTGATCTTATTGGGGCTTTGGTTCGGTTATCTTAGGGGAGTCGCGCCCCTGGCAGACCCTCTAGATTACCTTAGCTTGTTGCTTTTGTTTTTTCCGTGCCCGTTTACTTTTTGTTGCTTTCACTGACAATCTTTGCTCTATTCTTCGTCTTCTTTCGCGCATTGAAACCCGGGTGAAATATTTTAAGTGACTGTGTTTCTCGTGTATCTAGATGGACTACACGTAGCCTTTTTTTTTTTTTTTTTTTGAAGCGCCACTATAGCGGCTAGAGATGCTTGAACTAACGTGCTGTAGCAAAAGTTGCGCATAAAGTAATAAATATGCATACATATAATCATATATGTTAATGCTTCTATACTCGTGTGTCTAATCTGCAAACATCGGAAGTTCTATTCGTGTAATAATGGCTTAACCGTTACACTAAAGTGTGAGTGGCAACGTTTACCGAAAACAAAAATTCATTCCAACACTCGCTCGAGCGGTGGTTGTACGTGCGCTCCTACTCTCCTAAGTACTTCCACTATAGTAGTAGCAGCCATATTCGTAGCATTGCAGGAACATTTTCATATACATATTGTCGCCGTGCTTCTGATGCAATAAGTAGTCCTTTTAACATATTTCTTTCGTTTGGATGCATTTATTGACTGAGGGGATTGGTTCTGAACACCTGTGCAATGTTCAGCCTTGTCTCGATATGTTAATTGCCTAGTGTGGCAGAATACCGTATTTTCCCAGCATCTCTTCTATCTATTCGCTTCAATTTCTGCCTGTGTTGTGCCGCGCTTTGTTTCCCGAAACAAAACATTTCGTGCGGGAAAGGCGCCTCGGATTTGTTGGGCATGGATACTCACTTCTTCCTTGTGCTCAGTATAGTAAAAGTATCGTGTTCGCTTTCATTTTGTACATGTCATGGGCTTGCAGTATAGGCGTAAATTAGCGTGCGTCCCAACGGTGTTAGCCGTTTCTCTGCAGACGTCCATCCAGTATAATGGCTTCCTGTGTTGGCACTGCCTGAGTTTCCTTCGTCTTCGTGGTGCCTTCGGGAATATCTTGCCAATTCTTTGTTATCAGTTTCGCTTGTACCTTTGCTTGTGTTTCACGTTTGGTTTGAGTTAGTTCCCACATTCCTAGTTCTTTGCTCTCTCATTGTCGTAGATCGGGGTACTTAATGCTCTGAATATCATTAGTTTCGGATGCCTTACTGAATCTACTGCTGTGCCTGTATGATCATGGCTCGTTTCAATGAAAATTGCAACCGAAGTGCTTGATAGTACGTCCTTAGTCGATGAGGCGAGGGAAAGGGGGGGGGGGGCTTGATCTAACTTTGTGCCAATGCTTCGCGCCGTTGTTAGCTTCTTAGCCTAACTGATAATTGACTGTTACGCATTGTGAAAACTCGCTGCGAAAGTACCTCCTAGTGCTGATTTGGTTTGCCGTAGTCTTGTAGTCCCCTCGTGCTTTTCTTTGTTCTGGGGCCACTGTTGGTTCACTTAGGAAGGATCATTTTCAACAAAGGTATCGAGTATTTTTACATTCCTATCTCATAGCTATTATTTTTGCAATTGCTTGTTTTGTTGAGCTTGAGCGTTTGATCGTGTTTCTTTTTTTGAAGTGCCTGACACAGTGCGTTAATGGCATGCATTAAGGATTCGCCTCCAGTTTCACTGCGTGTCACGCGCTACCGGCAAAAATCTATATGTATATGCACAGTAGACGAGGTTTCGCAAACGGGTTCTCCCTAACATGTTTTGAAAATGAGCGAGTTTGGAGCTAAGGTGCACTGCCAACTTTTGTTTGACTCGTTCGGGTACAGAGCGTCTGCAAGCTGCTTATTGAACTCTCAGCAACACTGCAGAAATTACGTTATTCTATTTTTACTAGCTCGGGTCGTTGAGGCGGTCTCGGAAGGCCGAGATTCGATTGAAAAAGAACTTCGCTACGGAGGACCTTCAACCGCAAGAGCTGCTGAAAATGTTGGAAGCAGTCGAGGTTGTCGTGCCACGAGATCGTTCACAAGGATTTTGTATCTCACCGCCAAACAATGAATCGTCCATTTTGGCGAGAAGTTCTTGAAAGACTTCTGAAACGAGTAATATTTGTGATCCGAACATGAATACTCACGTGCTACATCACAACTATTCGACCTGTCACACTGCGATTCAGCTATCGTTTTTTGACAAGTAAAAACATTGCTATGGCTTTTCAGCTATTTTATTAGCTGGATGTAAGTCCTGGTGACGTTTGTTAGAAAAAAAATCATCTTTACGAGTTATGACACCGTTAAAAGTGCGGTCGTTATCAGAGTTCTAGTGCTGTTATAGCTTTCGAAGGCAATCAATACTTTGAGGAGCCAGTGTTGAATAGTAGCTTCAATTACACATAAAACTTACTAAACGGAGGATTCATTAATTACACATCTCTTCAACTGTATTTTCTTGTCCGTTCATAGTTTTTCCCCGTTTCGAGAATTCGACGCCGGACTCCCCCCCCCCTCCTTCTGGTAAGCGTTGTTCCAGTCTGTATTTCCCAAACGTTGGCGCTTTGCAGCCACGTGAGCCGCCTGTACGAAATTTACCAGTCTGTCTCGCTGTGCCCGCTGTACCCACTCGTATGCACGAATTTAACATATTTTACGGGAATATATTCTGTCTCTCACGTTGCCTACAAATTGATATTCATGTGTATCAACTTTGCACTTCTAGTCAACAAATGCCAATTGTACCAAGACGTGTATTCCTGGTATATGCGGTCAAGTTGACTTTATATGTGTTTGTGTCATGAATGACGATGATTATCTTTCGATAGTTAAATGGAGGTATGGCACAGTATCGGACAATCCACCAGGGATCTGAATTCATCAAAAGGTTTACCTCTGTGTCTCTGTTAACTCATTAAAACATATTGTCAATTTTTATGGATGGTGTTGAGAGTGCAGTTAATTTTTACGAGAAAGGGTTAATTAATGCGTTCGTCCCCTTATCTGGGGAATCGGATGGGCCCATAGGGTAAGGCTAGTTAGGTTTGCCCATCCTAGGTTACGGCGACAGTGACCCCAGAGATGCTCGGTAGGTTACCTTAGCCGTTAGCTAGGCATTCGGAACGTCTGGCTTACGTGTCCACTTCGTTTCCTTCCATTTTCATACCCTCACTAACGTTACTGTCGTCGGCTCTTCCTTGCTTTCCCGACTAGCTGTTCCCATGCGCTTTGATGTGGTTCCACGTTTGTCTTGGCCTACCAGATGTCCCATCCTTTTCATCTCTTACAACTGCTTAGTACTGATTTATGGAGGCTTAAACTAATACACCATACCTGATGGGCTAACCAATTAACGCACACAGTTCATATTAGGGGGCATTTTAATAGTGTCTTTTGAAGCTTGACAGTGTGGGTGATTCCGTTCTCTGAACAGAAGGCCTGTTTTACTTCTGCAGCGTTCGAACTTTAGCTTTGAACTTTTTTTTCTTGCTACCGCTTGTTTCCTGCCTCTTCCCCTTTCGCCATTTTTTTTTTTTTTTTGTGTCATGCGGTCTCTACGGGGCTGTACCCTAACGCGTCCATCACTTTAAATAATAATCTTGTCTATGATTCTATACTTTATCAGCATACCTATCTTTTCTCTCGGATTAACTAGCATGTTGGACGTCCTTTGTGATTATTTTGTTACCGTAAGATGGTGTTATACCGGATATACGGGACATTCTCGGTTATGCCATTCCTAGAGTTTTGATCGTAAAGGCCTGAAACTTGTAATATATTTGTCTCTAGTCGTCTTCTTTCTAACACTTAAGTTTCAAGTGAATTGCTCCATCCATATCGGCACAGCAGCTGAAAAACCTCGCANTCGCTACATACAATAGCCTTCCAGTTATGGAGCTTTAAGTGGAAGTAATACGAAAATCCGTTATTACCCCGCGATCCGGTATAACACCATTTTACGGTACATCGCACACACAGTCACCCCAGTTGTATTCGTTATGCAGCTTAAATATATTCCTATTAAGGAAAAGAAAGGTAATACTTATCGTCATAAATGTTACGACATGCGTCCGTTGCGATACTCTCTTTTCCAATTGGGCGGTTAGTATTATCCAGGTGAAGACGGAATCAACATAGAGCATAAAATCTGACTTCGAGAGTAACTATGATTGAGAAGAGGGATGCTGAATCCTATGAGGACTGACTACTAGTGAAGGAGTTGCTCGAAGCAATAGTATTGTTTGAAACGTTTATGTTATACGCTGATTCGTATGGGATTATGATATTAAACTATATTAAAACTAGAGCCCTCTGAGAGCGCATACCTCCGCCAAGCGAGGCAACGGTAGCAAAAAATTCAAATTGGCTCTGAAACCATAATTTTCTTTGTATAATCTCCAAAATCTAATGATTTGTGTCTTTTGATAGTAATAACAGCTTGTGCAATTTTCTTGAAGATCCGTTCATAACTTTTTGAGTTATACTGCTAACAAACGTTAAGACAAACATGAGTCAAACGAACCAACCGATCTGCACCAAAATTTAATCATTTATGTCTTTCAACATTACTAATAACCACTATAAATTTTATAAAGACCCAATCATTATTTTTAGAGTTATTGTGCTAACAAGCATAAAATTAATAACAGTGACGAACGAACAAACTAACGGATCTTTACCAAAATTTGGTCATTTACTCCTTGCTATATACCGAACAACTCATGTTAATTTCATAAAAATCCATTCATAACTTTTTGAGTTATGGCATTGAGAAAAATGAGGCAGACAAACAAACGTGGACATTTCATCAAAAGTTAATTATCTGTTCCTCCTAACATACCTAACAATCCCTGTAAATTTCGTCCAAATCGGTTCAGAACTTTTTGAGTTACCTGGTGACAGACAGACAGATTAACAGACAGGCAGACAGACAAACCCGACGAAAACATAACCTCCTTGGCGGAGGTAATAATTAACAAGCTTCTTGGAATTAGGTACGCCCCGAATATATGGTCCGCCCGAGCTCCGATAGCGTCTGACCGCCGCCTGTTTCGAACCTTACATGCAGCCACTGTAACTGCAGGGTCCGGTGGAGCTGATCGATATCGATGTGGTACCATTAGCTGCAGGTGTCCGGACCACCAGATGTTGTATGTCGGTGTGTGTGTGTGTGGCGTGCTGATCTCACGAGCTCTGCTGCTCTGCCGTGCTCATCACACATTTGCATCGCCCATCCTATGGTCCTGGCGAGTCGCCCCGCTGCCCGGATCCCTTAGTCCCAACTATCGACCTGCGAACATCCTTCATCCGCGTCCGCTTCATTGCTTTCCTTTCTTTTTCTTCTTTTACTGACGTGCTTTGCTCTATTCATTTTCTTTTAACCGATTTGATGTTTCCTCACAGTGGTTTCTGAGCTTGGGGTGCGGCTCCTCCTCCCCCCCCCCCTTTTTTTACTTATGTGCTACATGCTCCTACCTTTTTCTTCTCTTCAATCACCGTGCCTTCTCTATAGGCAGACCTTTACCGGCCACCGCACCGTTGTCGCATTTTACTTTGTGCTATGCCTGCAAAGTTGAATATTTAATTTGAATTGAAGAGGGTCAAGCTGAAGTACTAGCTACCTCAGACGTTTACATCCCGTAACTCGTATTTTTGTGTGTACCTACTGTGTATGAAGGAATTTTTCGGTCTGTTAGCGACCGCCCCGAGAGTGTAGGTAGCTACCTACAGTGCCTAGACATAAGTATTTGCACAACTCTATTTTTTATGTATTTTAAAAAATTCAGGGTCTGCTTTAGGATAATTAATACGGGAAGTTTATATAACATATATATAATAGAATATTTAAACAGAACAGTCAAATGTGCACTTATAACAAGAAAACTTAACACAAGTAAAAGTAATCAGAGGCAAAAGTATTTGACCAAAATAAATATGTTGAATATTTGATATATAATAGTATAATTTGAATAAATTAGTTTGGAAATTATCCTAGAACGTTCACGAAACATCTCGAAACAAATGCAATGTAAACAAACCACAGCCGGCGCAATCATTACCTCTCTAGGCCTCGTTGAAGTCGCGCACACTCTCACTACAATGCCCAAAGTTGAAGAAATCCCTGAGGCTACTCGTAAACGGATAATTCAACTTCGTAGTGAGTGATTGACTTATAGAGTAATAGCAGAACGTGTCAATGTTCCTTTTTCAATGGTTGGAGCAGTAGTCCGCAAGCATCAAGTGACTGGGGCGGTCTCCAACCTGCCAAGAGCTGGAGCTCCGCGTAAGATCATGGGTCGTCCTCGGCGCTACATGCTACGTAAGGTGACTAATGAC
>LQNS02278100.1:4591143-4603466 GCA_001587735.2 Parhyale hawaiensis | reverse complement strand
TTGGTTGTCATTCTCTGGGCAGTACACCGCTAGTGAAGTAGCACTCTAACTTGGGTCTTTCGATGATAAAGGGCATCCGGGTTAGGGAACCAGATAAAAAGGGCATCCGAGCTTAGCGAGAGGATATCAGGACTCGCGACGTTGACGGATGCTTGAAGCTACGACTTCATAGGCTTATTGCGCTTGTGTTTTAAGTTTTACTCCTGACTAAATACATACGTACCGGTATATAAGAATGAAAGGGAGGATGGGTGGGTAGGACAGCCACCTCCTCGTGGTGGGTTCTGTATTATACTATCTTTTCAATTTTATCGTATGATAGCATAAATTCAGAGCTGTACAATGTTTGTTTCTCATTATCTTTCATGGAATAGATCACACAATTGTAAGTGATGTTTGCAGATGTTCAGCAAAGTTGAAAAACATGCAATTTGCCGCCATTTTCAATATTTTACTATTTTCAAGTTGACATGGGGAGACAGATGTCTTCACAGAAGAAGTATTTAGTATTTTTCATACTGATTTCTATTCAACACTACCCAAAAAAGATTTGCACTTAGTATATAACCGTGGGGGGACGTTGACACCCGGGTACTTTTCCCATTTTTCAGTGAGTTTGGGGAGGCAGAAGATATTGTTGTAGAGTTCTAAGATTTTACACACGTTATTTTGATGTCCGTTGACTCCGTTCACAGCTTTTCCACTCTACCCCTGTAGCAAAATCCGAAACCGTGAAAAAACGCTCCACACTAATGCGCAGTCGGTTATTTTAGATGGTAAAAAGTTAACTTTGCCTTTTTGTAAAAATAACAGGATTCGGTTACTGCCGTATTACTACTTTTTTAATTGAAGTGCTTATCCTCTGCTATCTCGCTACGAAGGCTTGTTCTCCCATATGAATACAATAGGACCGAGATTTCTTATATGGAAATAACTGTCTCGTTACAATAGGATTAATACTGTAGTACGTGATCTTTAATTAAAGCATGAAGGGACTGACATGCCCCAAACGTTGTTAGTAAATAAACCGAGCCGTATCACGTTAAAGTACACCGTTGCTCGTGGTCAAGAGATGACCACTTTTGAAAAGACGTATCGTAGCGCTGCTACACACAGAAAAATGGTTCTTTGCCATTAAGCAAAATTAGTTAACTGTAAAGTACCTTGTCGTTGAATTTGCGTCAATGCACATTGTCGTTTGTGATGAACAACGATGAACAAGACCGTTGTGATGAACAACAGTGTCTTTTGCGATTAATTATTATTGCTTTGTAGCTAAAATATTACTTCGTTAGTGATAAGAAACCTGGTGTTTTTTTTATCGTAAAGTGCATACTTTTCTGCGTGTATTCAGTTAATTGTTTTGCCTCCTACCCATTTCAACTAGCCATAAATGGGTAAATAAACACTGTGTAATCACGTAATTTCACGTACCGTATGCTGAACCATGCATATCTCTTGCTAACTATCATTAATATCGCTCATACTGTGAGGAAGGTAGGTTCTATTTCGGTGCCATTATGACCAGATGTGTACTTCGCTACTTCCTGCCGAAGTTTGTCCTCTTTTCCATTCAAAGTTGTATTTATGTTGTTGCTATTTTTATGCTTGTTTTGGAAATTTACGCGCAGGTGGTATAACTTTCGGACATATCGATTTGAATATTGTAATATTCATTGTTTAACACTCCCGATTGACTGTACTACGCCGCTGGTGAACTAGCTTAGTTTTTGAGCAGTGGTATGCGTTAATACACCATCATTTTGAAAACGCTCCAGGGCTGATAATAAATAATGAACGGATGATGTAGCTACATAATGGTGTACCATAAGCCATGAATGTTACATCTCGGCTGCGCCCGTCATTGTTGGCACTCTTTACCGCTTGACTACGAGTTAAATTGTCGCTTAAGCAATTGTGTTTGTAGGATGTTCATTAAACACAACTTGGAAGTACTGTATCTACCTATGTAACCCTCTCCATAGATGCACAAATCTGCTGTTTATAATCAAGTCACACCTACTGGACGCACATTGAATGTTACAAATAGTGCAAGTCCTACTAAAAGTCATATGTATTTATTTCAGGCACTAGATTATAATCATTGAAGCAGTGCCTCACTTTTTTCCTCTGTAGATATTCAGAGTGGTGCAGTGGACGATATGTTTAATGAATTAATTTGCCCGATGCATTATCGTGTTTCATGTCGTGTACAATCTATTCTAATTCGTGCTTTTCTTTCTCTTTTCAGATTTTTTTAGTTTTGTAACCTGTAGAAATGAATGATTTGGATAGTTTACGGCAAGAAGTTGAAAGACTAAAGAACAACATACGAGTGAGTATCATAGCCCTAAGTTCTGTTGTGGTCTGTGTTACTGCGCTGGCGCAACTCCTTCCTTACAAGACAGCTCTGTTACCTGGCATGTGCAGTCGAGTCCGCCTCCTACCCGATTTCGCTGGCCTGCTTGCTACTGTTGAATTGGCACGATAGCCCTGAGTATCTGCATTCATTGCTAAAGCTCTTAATCTTCCCTGTTCCCACTGTAAGCTAAATTTTCGTTCGGCATTCTGGTTAGGAAACAATATCCATTCGCTTTATAAATTCGTGAGTAGTTACTTTCTCTGTTACTACTCCTATCCTCACCAAAATAGACCTAATACGAGGAACTGATCTAGGCTAACTACAAGCTACTTAGGCCTAAGTAATCTAATCAGTTATTCCGATAATGTATGTATTGTATGGCGTATTTGTTTACTGCTAAAAGTACCGTACCAGCTCATAAGCTGGGTTGGATCACCTTCCACGTGGCGTAAGCTCTGATGGCTTTGACCCATCACTTCAGCGCTGAAGATCCTTAAAGTGGGTTACGTTGGTTTGATCGTTTGTGCAAATATTCAACTCGAAGTAAAAATTTGGTAACTGCTCCTTGCTCTATTTAGTGCTCCTCTCAGAAGGCATAGGGACAATAGGGTCAGGTTAGATTCTCTCACCTTATGTTACGGGGAGAGTTGCGTCCCTAAGGGATTGCCTGAGCATAGATCGTTGACACATTTTACTTTTTAGTCCATTTAATTTTTCTTTCATATGTTCTCTGGAGATTTCGCTTTTGTTTTTTACCTTCCCGACTTGATATGCCCATGCTCGGTGGGTGATCCAGTGTGGTAAAGTCTTCCCCCTCCCCTCATCCGTTATGACTTCCAAGTTTTTCTCTGACATGCTTAACGACCATTAATTCTTCCCCTTCCGTGATCGATCTTGCAGTGATAAAGAAGGCTTAACCCTTTTTTCTAGTAGTTCCCTCCTACCTATCAGGAAGAGACGGGCGTCTCAAAGTGAACCCATACACTGTCCATAAGTTATGTAGTGTCCCTATATACCTATATGAAGTTTCTGTATCATCCTCAGCTGTCTTGCATGAGGAGTTGTGCACTGCCGCAGGATGATATTGCGTTGTAACGTTAACTTTTAGTCTGTAACTAATTTAGCACTAAACCATTTCATTCTTCCTTAAGGGGGTCATTTAGGCGAAAATGGTCAAAATTATCAATTTTCTGTTTTTTGCTCAAAAAGTGTTCAGGTATGGGGGCATTACGTCCTATCCTAAATTTTTAGGGGGCTAGCGGCACTAGAATCCCTCCAAAATGGGGGGGGAAATGGGTCCACAGGGGGTCTAAATTTGCTTTTTTTGCTGCAAAATCATCAGTATACCAAAGGCTATTGCATACCAAATTTCTAAAGGGCTAGCGGCACTATAAATGAAACATACCAAGGGCATTTCCTTTGGAAATACTGCATTTTATAAAAAAAAACATAAAATTGCCTCTATTGAAAAATCTACATTTTTAGACTAAAAAAGAATAGAACTGCCTCAGTTTTTTGTGCTAGAATAAAAACAGACAGTTTTGGAATCCTTGAAAGATTCCCTACAACAATTACGTTATATAATTTTTTCTTTCTTTTTCGTTTTCTATTGACGTGAGATTTTAGATGGGTGACTGAAAGAGTTCAGTCACACATCTAAAATCTCACGTCAATAGAAAACGAAAAAGAAAGAAAAAATTATGAAACGTAATTGTTGTAGGGAATCATTCAAGGATTCCAAAACTGTCTTTGTTTTTATTCTAGCATAAAANCTTTCTCTGTGACTACTCCTATCCTCACCAAAATAGACCTAATACGAGGAACTGATCTAGGCTAACTACAAGCTACTTAGGCCTAAGTAATCTAATCAGTTATTCCGATAATGTATGTATTGTATGGCGTATTTGTTAACTGCTAAAAGTACCGTACCAGCTCATAAACTGGGTTGGATCACCTTCCACGTGGCGTAAGCTCTGATGGCTTTGACCCATCACTTCAGCTGAAGATCCATAAAGTGGGCTACGTTGGTTTGATTGTTTGTGCAAATATTCAACTCAAAGTAAAAACTTGGTAACTGCTCCTTGCTCTATTTAGTGCTCCTCTCAGAAGGCATAGGGACAATAGGGTTAGGTTAGATTCTCTCACCTTATGTTACGAGGAGAGTTGCGTCCCTAAGGGATTGATTGCCTGAGCATAGATCGTTGACACATTTTACTTTTTTGTCCATTTAATTTTTCTTTCGTATGTTCTCTGAAGATTTCGCTTTTGTTTTTTACCTTCCCGACTTGATGTGCCCATGCTCAGTGATCCAGTGTGGTAAAGTCCCCCCCCCCCCCTCATCCGTCGTGGCTTCCAAGTTTATCTCTGACATGCCTAGCGACCATTGATTCTTCCAATCCGTGATCGATGTTGCAGTGAAACAAGGAGCTTAACCCTTTGATCTAGTAATTCTTTGATACCTATCAGTTAGGAACAAACAGGTGTGTCAAAGTGAACCCATACACTGTCCATAGGCTATGTAGTGCCCCTAGATACCTATATGAAGTTTCTGTATCATCCTCAGCTGTCTTGCATAAGGAGTTGTGCACTGCCGCAGTTTGATATTGCGTTGTAACGTTACTGTTTAGTCTGTAACTAACTTAGCACTAAACCATTTCATCCTTCCTTAAGCAGTGTTGATAGTTTGGTGTGTAAATGCCCTTTTGTTGACAGTTATTAACGCGCTTCTGATGCTAACATCACATGACGGAGGAACTTGTAGACATTTTTTTTCGGCATTACTTTGTCCGGTGTGCCCGGCCGTTTAATGTGCCTGCAGAAAATTTACAGTGACACCTGTTATTCATGTTGCGCTTTGTTTTGATTCTACTATGAAAGATGCATTGCGTCTCAGTTTGAAAAAGCTAGCTCTACAAGGTAAACTTAACTGCTTGTATTTCAGCTAAGTGTTCCTTTGTCTTTCATTCCTCGCCCTTCAAATACTAAAAAGAAGAAAATCCATTGAATTGGGTAGAAGTTTCAGCGATATATCACCCGTGACTCACGCACGTTCAGTGTGAGTCTTTTGCGCTCCACAGGAAATGTACCTTCTGATAGGCGTATAGAAATATGCCGACACAGCGGTCTATATGTCAAGATTTTATGTATGCGCGCGATGAGTGAAGATTTCATAGGTTTCTGAGAATTAACTATATAGCTCCTCCTAGCAAGTATTTTTTATTTGAAAAAAATATTTTATTCTTGCCATTCCTTTGCAGGTGTTAATGCAGTTAGGTAACGCATGTCATAAAATGCTCCGTTTGATGGGGTTTCCAGATCTGCGTAATAGATTGTCATACGTTCTACTCTGACGCATGTTGTCTCCTGTCCAAACCTTCTCATGGTGCATTAGCTAGCATCATTTTATATAATGTATACGATAAATGGCAATATTAAATCAGAAATTGAAAGGTTGAATCTTTCGCTGCAGAAACTGGTTTTACTACTGTATTTGTAAACGCTCATGAACGTACTTCTTGTTCATTCGTAATAATTCATCTCTGTTTTATCTTAAAGACGCGATGCAAGCACAAGCAGCGGGTGCAGCAGCAACACTTGTGAGCCAGGCAATTGAAACTGCTAGCAGAATATTCGTCGGGAGATAACTGAGTAAAAAAAAACCTGGTTCTCCATATTGGTGTTGCTGGGAAGGATCTTGAGATACCGCCAATAACGACAGGTTTGCGGGTCTCTGGAGGACAGATGGTTAGGGACACTTTCCTACCGTCCCAAGTGCAATTCAAGATTTGGGAAGACCTAACGTAGGTACGAGGGAGCGCCGCAAGTGTACACGCGCTGGAGAGCATCTTGTAGCAAGTTGAACAACGCTGGCGAAAGAAAATTCCAACGCTCTAATAACCAGGGTCGCAGCTTCCGAAGTTAGTAGGAGTAGGAGTCCGGCTACAATCGGCAGAGTAGAGGAGTCGGGAGTAGGTAACATTGGACTTCTTTTGTTGAGAAAAAAAGTCGGACACATGTTGGGGTTCGAGAAATCAGAATCGACAAAACCCAGTAGTCGGACTTTTTTGTCAGACTGCGCAACCCTGCTAATAAGTGTGTCCTCTGACAGTCCCGCAGACACGGTTCACGTGCACTGCAAGGGCTGTCAAATGACCATTATGGCATCGATCTATGTATATTACGCTCGTGTAGCTAATACATCGGCGATAAGGATGACGGATTACGTTGTTGGTGCATTGCCGATAGGCTTCAGTTTCTATATTTGCCCTCCTATCTCCCTTGCATGGTGTGGTGCTATTGAGGCCAGTGGGCTATATTGGCGCTTGCGCCATAAACAAATTAGACTGCCGAGTCTTGACGCATAATTAAGAGTGTAATCCTGAGTTCATTTTACCTCGAGGTTACCACGTATCAGGATATCCCTTGCAGCAATTCACACGAATCTAATTCATAATGATGCAGTTGCCTTTGAGTGCAGGAACATGAGCGACAAGGTGATCATTGTAAACTTGGTTGAGCTGTGGCTATGGTGACGTCGTATTCGAGTCATGTGCTTACAATCTGTAGTCTTTTTGTTCGTCTACCTTGCAATGTTGCCGTCGTTAAACGTATATGTTTACACACCACTTGAGAATTAGCCCTTAACGGGAAAAGCTAAGCCTTGAAACCTCTGGAAGCATTTCCATATTCTCTCAACTGTTGCAGCTTTTACTCCTTATATTAATTCGGTTCGGCTATGTAGGAATTTTTCTATCTGTGCTTCTAAACTGAACCACCAAGTTGGCATAATATTCTTAAATGTAAGCTGTCTGCCATTGGCACGAACCTTATCTATATGAGAATATGAGGTAGCCACGAAAGTTAGTGTCCAACAGAGAAGCATAAGAACTTTGTGCGTTACCTAATAGCCGAGAGTTTGCCGGCACTCATGGTACGATGATTATGTCTTACTTCTTTGAAGTGCAAGTCCAAGGCAAATACACCGCCATTTGCGTGACACTCAAGTGTCCTGTGTATGTTCTAAAATCTAGACCTCTCCCAAAGCAGCCGCTCCCCAACTGCCCACAGCGAAAAGGTCAAGTGCCAAGATATTTTATGAAGGCAAGTATAATACTCCCAGTCGGGCCCTCATGACAGTGAGAGTGTGAGCCACTCGACACTCTGTGTCTCTCTCACGAGAGAACAGTTGGGCGTCTGTTGGTCTTACTGGCACTTCACTCCTCGTACAGAGCTGTGTCTCGCGTGCTCCTCTTCCTCTCTCTTCTCTTCCTTGTGTTAGCTCTCAACACGCCAACAACCCCCCATAGTGTGTGTGTGCGCTCAGCAAGGCTTCCGAGTTGTGGGGCAGTAGGTGCGACTCCGACGCTCTGGTCCCGGCAGGTGTCAGACTCTGTGACCCTCCTCTGTTATGCAACATTATTCTCTAGTGAGGATTTATAATATAGTTACTTGGGGAAAATACGGTCTTATTGGCATCGAGGCACTGGATCCATTTCAAGCAGTGTGTGCCAGAGGCATCGCTTTCTATTGATTAGAAGTTGAGTGGTAGGTACGTCGGTGCCGCTGTGCAGTTTGATATTTGCAAAATACGTTCGTGCTCGTGCACTGCATCCGGTTCCATTTACAAGTTTCGTTTCTCGGTCATTGCGGCTGCTGACGTCACACTTGGTACTTTACTTTTGATTCCTGCCAAGTTGTGCACAATAACTTCGATCGTGATGTTTGCAGGACTCCATATGTGAGAGTGGGCGCGATTGTTTCGGACTGGGATATGTAGGTGATCGAAGTGGTTATTTGGGAACCTAGGCACCCGCCTTCTCTCCGCGTAGCTTGTTGTTATCCACGTCGAATTTTTCACAACTAAAACCAATCTAAAGCTCAAAACCTGACGCTGTTGCAAGTACTTACAGTATATAAAGATGCTAAATTCTTCTTTCGAGTCATTTATTGAGAGTGTGACTCAACTAAAAACGAGACAGCGACTCTGGTGCCCAATAGTACGTATGGGAACATGATTCACAAGTGATTGAGCTGTAGGCGTGATGTTACGAAAAAAGAGAGGGAAATAAATTTGTGGAAATTTTCCGATAACTTTGTGTCGCAAACGGCTGCGAAGTGTAGCTGTTTTTAAACCTCACTACATCCAGTAAATCATCGGACATTATATTGGCCAGTCTTTTCAAGACGTCTTGGTAGACATGAGCTGTGACAGTACAGTGATGTGTTAAGAGGTTAACGAACCTGAGGGAGGACTTAACGCCCTGAGTGTGGTGGCCATGTCCCCTGCTGTGTTAACTCCCCGCCACCAAGACTGAGATGCGTTGTGTAGCCGTGAGTGTTGGGAGGCTCATAAGTCCCCGGTCGTCCCCACGAGTATAATTTTATGCCTTCGCTTCTCTTTAATATTCACAGCGTCCTTGTGATCACCTACTTGCTGCTACGCTCGTCACATGGGGAAATGCCTCTCTCCAGTGCTAATGACTAGCACTCTCACTGCTGCCTCTTGCCCATAGACCGCTCAACTCGTGTCTCGAGTGCTGTACGTCTTGCTTCGAAATTATGCATCTCACAGAGGGTCTTCAGAGCTGCAAGTGACCCTATCCGCTAGCATTTTCTTCAGCACTAGAGCAATAATCCTAACCCCCCCCCCTCCGCACTCCCGTGTCAGTTTACCTCAGAATTTCATTTCTTTCTTTTAAAGAGTTTCTTGCAAAAAGCGTTTTTTTAAAAAAAGATACACACCTATGTGGTACTCAGAAACTAACACTTCTGTCCACCTGTGGTTTCAGTTAACTTGGTTAGTGCACTGTGTGCGTTGATTTTTCTGTATGCAGTCGTATAGGGATTTGCTATTGAGTGGATATAACTGCTGATTGACGAGCGTCAGACATTCAGCCGCCGAGGAAGTTATGAATGATGCCATGCTCGTCTTCGCACTGATTCTTGCTTTATTAGAAGCCACATCAGAGGGCATAGGCCATGGGGTGAGGCTAGATTCGCTCATCCTATGAAATGGGGAGCAGCGACCCCAGCAGCGCCCTGAAGGTTACTTTAATTAGCCATTAGCTAGGCATTTGGGACGTCTGTCTTCCGTGCTCAGTTCTCTTCCTTCTGATTTCAGACAAAAGACAATTGAAGCTAACAAAGTCGCTTCCGAAGACATAAAAGGGCTAACGAGAAATGTAACTAACTGTACGCGCACACTGTACAACCTTAGCCATTACCTAGGCCTTCGGGACGTCTGTCTTTCGTGTCCATTTTGCTTCCTTTTCAATTTTATACTCCTACTTGCTCATGCTTTATTCTGTTCCTTCGTGCATGGGTTCTCCATTTGTATCGACATCCTATATGTCCCTTGTTCTTTCCTCTTATACCGTTCCGTTCGGAAATGGAGGCTTAAGCTTTCTGACTATAACTAGTGCAGCGAAAACTGCTCCGTCAAATGAGAGCAAGCTGGAAAAAATAATTTGTCTAGTCTCCAGTGAAGAATCGTCGCTTCGCCCGCACTTCGTTGATTATCTACTGAATTTGTACTTCGTGAAGAGAGAGCAAATATAGTTTCGATGTATGAAGAAAGTTATAAACCACAGACTCCATGGCAGCGCTAAGAGAAGCTGTAGATATATCCTTTGTGTTTCGATTTGAACGTTAGCTGAGCTGGACGTAGCTACATTCAATTAGAGAGATAGAGATCCTTCTCTACCCTCTCCTGCAACCTGGTCTAATTTTGCTTATCGATCGTCATAAAGACACAACATAATTAGAAACTCTCCAACGTGGCCTATTTTTCACTTATCTATTTCGTAAAGAGCGTGACGCGAAAGTTGCCTATATATATTTATAAATTTATGAACATATACGGAAGCAAACGGTGGTGTTGATTATATTGGTTTCATTTGTTGTTAGACATACGTTAGCATCAAGACCGGAATGCGGGGGCTGCTGTCGTACGTAGCACCTTCGTTACTTCTCTTTCTGAATTTGGTCGATAAGGTTACCGAAAAGGCTTTAGTATCAGTCTAGTTAGCTACTGCTCTTCTGCGCTTTGAGTTGCGTTCCAGTAAAAGGCCTCCCCCTATTTAAGCGTAGCCAATAACACGCTTTGGTAGGTAGCCTTTCGCCGTTCATACATTGGCTTGCGCGCCGCTTCTTTTTTTTCCTTCTTTTTTCTTTTTGTTTGCCGTGAGCGACTTCCATCTGCTCTGGTATTCCTCATTATGACCTGCCTGTCGTTTTTCGCTGCGTAAGCCTTCGTTATTGTACCAAAATTGACTTTTGTGTACTGTGTTGGAATATTTGCTTGTCATAGCTATTTCCCCAAGCTTAACTCTCTGCTTATCTGTATGTAAGCATCCCTAGGTGTTTAGTGCCAGTCGTTCAGAAGCGGCGTGTGCATTTTGAAACTACCAACGGTACTACTGCGGATCTCGACCCCTGACTGGTTGCGTAGGTACCAGTTTGTTAGTCTATGCCTGCTTGTCGATTGTCGAGGAGCTCGCTCCACTCGCCAACATAGATTCAATATGTGTTGCTCTGGACTATTTTCGAATTCTGATGCTGGTACAATGCGGTCGTTTATCGCGGTTGTTAGTGTACGTATGTGTCCTTCGCGATGCGTTCCTCTATACGTTTATACGATATCGTACTGTTCGGGGCGTGGATAGCGTTTCTCCGTGCATGGGTTCCCAGTTCTTTCGACTTGCAGTAAAAACTGTCTCTTCTTCTCCCATCACTGTTGCTCTCGCAAGCAAAGTTCTAAGAGCCATGCATGACAATTCAGGGTACAGGAGCAACATCCACTACGCGTTGTCCCGTTTCGTGAATGTGCACACCCGCAAGGCGAGCCCTTGCTGTCATCCCTTCCATATATCTTTGGTTACTGCCTCGCCTCTGTCTCCTCTAGCAATGAGGGCTATAGGTCTCTTGCTCTCTTGCCTGCCGGTACAGAGTTGGTCTGTTCGGCCCTGGGTATGTTTTGTTTGGCAGATGTGTGCGCCTGCGGAGTTGGTCACCAAGAAGTGGCGCTGGTCGGTCGGGGGTTCGTTACCAGTGGTACAAACTTTTTGGATTTTGGAATTGCTGGTACTGTGCATTGTTGTTTAGCATGGTCGGGTTCGTACGATTGTCTGCGGCCATGTTCGTACTTTTCATCATCCGAATACACCATTTTGCCCATGTAAATTGAAGTTTGTTGATATCAGAAACTTGCTACAATACTAATCATGGCGTCAGCTGGATTAGAAAATATCTGTAGTAAAGCTTCGAAAGATTTTTCCCATCTTGAGGGAATAATTACTCAAAAACCTGTATAGCTACTTTCCTTCAGTTGAACGAAGCACAAAAACTCATTCAGACGTAGGACGAAAGACTACCGTCGCACGGAAACCCGCTCGACTCATTTCGGAGCTGGTGACAACTGCAGTTTGACGTCGGGGGACCGGCATCTCTTTGGAGTCGGCAACAGTCCGCGCTCTGAAGCAGATGTATAACCGCAGGTTCGAGCGAGGGGACTGTACGCGCTTTGGATCCAACGTTATCCGCACTTTGGAGTCGACGACAGTTTGCGCTCTGAAACCAACGCCACTCCGCGCTTTTGAGTCGACGGTTGTCCCCGCTATGGAGCAGACGTCTGTCCACACTGCCAAACCTACAATCGCCCTTGCTTTGAAGCGAGACGACCCTCAAACGTGTTGCGAGGTTACAGAGCAGACTGGTCGAACTGGTGTTGCTGACGAGGTAATACAGTTTTGGACAACGGACGAGTTGTACAGTCACACAGCACAATGATCTTGTGCAGTAGATGGGTTGTAGTGCTATACAACAGACGGGTGCAATGCTGCTCAGCAGACGGGGTGCAGTGCTGCTCAGCAGACGGGGGTGCAGTGCTGCTCAGCAGACGGGGGTGCAGTGCTGCTCAGCAGACGGGGGTGCAGTGCTGCTCAGCAGATGGGGGTGCAGTGCT
>LQNS02278100.1:4529566-4548581 GCA_001587735.2 Parhyale hawaiensis | reverse complement strand
AACATTGCCACCGTTATCATCTCGTGTTGCTGTGGCGCCCTCCATCTCTTAACATTGCCACCGTTATCATAACGTGTTGCTGTGTGGCCCCCTTTCTCTCGCAGCATTGCCACAGTTATGACCTCTTGCCATCTCGTGCTGCAGTGACTCCTTCACACAACAGTCGCACCACCGCCGCTACATTACCCTCTAATTCCCTAACGTGGACGTTTATTAACGTGCAATTAGGTGCTGCACTGACGCTTTGATAGTTTTTACTGGTATGCCCTTCAACATTGTTGCTGTATCATTGGGTCTCTGCACAAGGCATAATACGTACCTTGGGGTTTGGTTCGTCAGGTTTGCCCATCCTCATGTTTCTGGAAGTTAGAGATATCCTGTAATGTATTTACCTTGGGGTTAGTTCGCCCTTAGGACATCTCACTTTCCACGTGCACTTCGCTTCCTTTCCTTTTTCCTTCTTGCAGCGACAATAATTCGTTCTGTTTTTACTCTTATTGTGTGATTTGCTTCTCTCATGCTCGGTGGCAAACCGTCCATGCAATCTCTCGTACCTATTTTACTTGCTCCTTCCTTTTTTGCATTGCCAGCTGTGATGCAGAAGATTTAAACTTTGTAATGAAGTTCAGTTCAACGGTTCACTTAGTGAAATTGCACTAGGAGACTTGGGATACATCGTTGCTGACCCCCACCCCTCTCCACGGACTGTGCGCATATAAATGATGTCTGTTGGATGTAAGGGGCAAATTCTGCTCTTTGCAATACATAATATATAATTCATTGACTAGAACCCCTAGTATGTAAGGTTCAAACTTTTAAGTGTTGCGAACTAGGTCGGACAGCTGCAGCAGTAGTTTGCTAGGCCTTCGGGACTTGTGTATTTCGTGCCCACTTTGCTGTCTTCCTACTTCGTACCCTAACTGGTCTTAAGTTCCTCTTCTTCCCCCACTCTGTTCTTCACTTGCGCGTTGATTCGGTGAGGGAACACATTCCTGCATGGGTTCCGTGTTCCTGCCGGCAAAATTATATGTCCGTTTCTGCTGCTGTTTCTCTCGAGGAGCATAGCTATAGAATGGGCCATATGGCTAGGTTTGTTAGGGTTCGCCCAGTTCTTGGGGTGCAGTGGTCCCGGGGGCTTGTGTAGGTTACCATAGGCATTATTAGCTAGGCCTTTGGAATGGCTCCTTTTGATGCCCACCTTGTTTCCTTCCATTTTCATACTCCTGCTGATGATGCTTTGTTCTGTTCTTCCTCTTTTTAGCCCCCCCCCCCCCGTCCGTCCACATGCGCGTTGATATGTTGATTCTGTGTGGGTTCCACGCGTCGATTGGCATATTATATGACCCCTCTTTCTTTGTGCCTCTGCGAGATCACTTTCGTTGGGGAAACGGAGACCCAAACTACCCAACAATTCTGTCACTGTTAGATCGGCGTTGTCGTGGAAACTGAGGCTTAAACTTTTTAACAACAGACAAGCTTTCTCACCCGGCCATTTCAAGATTCAGTTGTAACTTGTCCATATAACGTGTAGCTGTGCTAAATGGCCCTTCGTTCATAAAAATAAAATGTAATTTACAGTGCGATATTGAAGGTAATGCGTTTTGCCTTCTTTGAAAATTGGCAGAACGCCTTCATTTGCCAATTGGAACTATCTCATCTTTCAAATATATAAATATTTCTTAGGCATATGTGCTTGTTCCTGCAGAAGGGTGCGTTACTAAAACTTTTTTTTTTTTTACTTGAAATGAGCGATGTGACAAGTTGCATTTCATTTAATAAATAATACAATTGAATTCGTTTTCAAATTCAGTGTTCAGAGTAATGTATAGGTATATGTATTGTGAGAATAGGTAAGTTCGCTCTGTGTACAATATTACAGCGAGCCTACTGCTTTTTTCTGTGAAGAACGACAATTATCAATTGAGACTTGGTGTAACAGCAAGGTCTGTCACGGTGTAGGTAAACGGCAACATTATTGAACGTACTGTGGCCACATGGACTAAGTCTCTGGTGTCCCCTACAGGAACCTGGTGAGTGCGAGTCAGGATGGCAAGCTGATCGTATGGGACAGCTACACCACCAACAAAGTTCATGCCATTCCCCTACGCTCCAGTTGGGTCATGACTTGTGCCTATGCTCCTTCCGGTAGTTTCGTGGCTTGTGGTGGACTCGACAACATCTGCTCCATATACAGGTGAGTCATGAGCCCGTCCGCCGGGCTTTCTTTCTTTGGTGTGGAGTTAGCGCTGTCACACCCACTCAGAGGACAGCGTTACCCTCCAACTAGTGCTGTTGCTGCGCTGTTGGAAATGTTACTAGATCTCGGCCAAGCTGT
The DNA here is from genome assembly GCA_001587735.2 of Parhyale hawaiensis. Taxonomy (NCBI): domain Eukaryota; kingdom Metazoa; phylum Arthropoda; class Malacostraca; order Amphipoda; family Hyalidae; genus Parhyale; species Parhyale hawaiensis. Next base: position 4,546,246 of record LQNS02278100.1, on the reverse strand, counting down.
GTTGCTTTGCTACAAAACGCTTTTCCTTTTGTTGCAATACAGTACTGTATAACAAAGGACCTACCCTTCTAACAAAATAACGCAGCCTCGTTACTATTGAGCGTCAGTGTTATGTTCCAAGTCCGCGAGTCGAGATGCCTGCCTTGATTTAGTTGCGATTTCTTGAATATTCACGCGCTGAACCCCAATGATTGGGTTATTGTGTAAACAAAACATTCACTATCTGTAGGGCATCTGGCATTATCAAATTTTTAACTATTTCTTGAACTACCTTGTTTTCTGAGCTAAGTTACGGCTTGGTAATGACTTTTCGACTCTATACTTTCTTTTGACTTACCGTTAAGTGTGATTCAAAAAGTAAAAAAGAAAAGAGAGGACAACAAAAATGTAACCCAATCCCATGGATTTTATTATCATAAAACTCTCGACTTCGATGACGAAGGAAAATTTACTTCCGTACAGTAAATACGTCATGCAGAGCTATTCTAAAGAGCCCCTCATTGCATATTAAAGTGTTGTTGCTCCAGGCTTTGCTATACTGCGGGCTGTGCGATTCGTAAGGACTCTAGCTGATTTATTATGTTTTTATTATATGGAGAGCTTACGACTTGCTCAGAAAATTCGAAGCACTTCACCTCATTAGCTTTAATCTGCCTCCTTATTTACATGTATGAGCCTATATTGTGCAGTATGGTTCATTCTGAGATATGATTCAAGTGTCTTTACAGCTCCATCCCTCCCCTGGAAGGCATAGGATAAGATATTGAGTTTAGTTAGCTAAGTTCGTCCATTCTATCGTATGAGGGTAGTGTTCCCAGGAGGCCCCCTTAGGTTTCCTGCCTTTAGCTAGTGCCTTTCATTCCCGACGTGCTGTTCCCGTGCCCGGTGTCGTGTGTGTGGGAACAGACGCATATGCATTGGTGTCACTGTTCTGTTGACATATGTACTATGTACCGTAGACCTTCTTATTCTTTCCTGATCGCTATTATAGTGAACGCAGAGCAGAAAACTTGGGCAATTTAGTAAAATGTGCTGAATGCAGTGCACTGCAAATCGCGTGGCTGCAATACGATAAAGAGAGGATGTACTGGGGTCAAATTTTCAGGAACCATCGCTTCATTGCGTATCTAATAGTGCATGATAACTTGCTGGGTTTTTATTTTGATTTTATTATGTTTGATTCTTACTACCTACTTGAAGAGAGAAGAGCCCATTTTTAGAATTAAGACCCCTCTTTTATTTGTTGACTCTGTTCAAATATGACGGTATGAGTTTTCATAAGCGTTGAAATGGAGAGATGAGTCAGAGTAATGTGTCTCCCACTGAGGTGGAGGTATGTGCTATTACATACGATGAAGTATATAGGTACTGACTCGGCTCCAATACAGTCAGGACTGGAAGGCTGCTTGGCGCTGGTGGAGAAGTACAGCACGTAATGTTGTGCGGTCAGTCGACACAGAAGGGCGGTCCTCAGAGCTAGAACAGTTCGAGACGTGATGCAGACGTCGCTGTACACGTAACGCAGCGTGCGTAGAGGTCTCGCCTTTGTTTTCTTCTCTTGAGTGTCAGTCGTAAGCTGCTGCTCAGCTGAAAAGATCCGTCCGTGTAGAGACAGACGTCTGCCCGCCTGAGGTGGCATGTGTAGTGCCACCTGGTCCTCTTTGGAAGATTATTCAAAGGTCCTGGACCGCAGCGGCTGCGAATGTCTGTATGTGGTGCGCAGTGCTGCCTTTTGGTCTCGGCCCGCTACTTGTTAGCATAAGTACGTACAAGTATGGCTGTACAAATATGGAGCATTCACTAGTAGCGCACCTACTGTAGTTCAGTTGCTACTGTGCTCATTTTGTGAGGCTAATTTCTGTTCTTAGGTAAGCATTCTTGCTCTCCTAGAGGTCATATGGGTAACACTCTCTCGTGTTCAATCGCTGTATGTTCGGTTCATGTTCTGCTATAACTAGGCAACTAACCCGGTAGGCTCGTTTCTTTTTACACGAACATGACCCTCCAGGGGGCATAAGACGGGTCATACGCTATAGAGTTGGGATAGATAGATAGCGAGCCCAGTGGGGATTTTATAGGTTACCTTCACCGTTAGCCAAGCCTTCGGGACGTCAGTCTTTTGTGCCCACTTTGCGTCTTTACTTTTTCATGCTCACACTTCTGATGTTTTGTTCTGTTCTTCCTCTTCTTTCCTGATTTGCTGTTCCCATGCACGTTGTTTAACCTTCGTGCATGGGTTCCACATTTCTGTCGACATATTACACGTCTTCTCCTTTTTCTCCCTCGAATCACCATAGTTGTGTCTAGGGAGGCTTAAACATTAGATAATATTAATACACGAGCATGACCCATCTTCGGTCAAGCGTTCTAATTTATTCATGTTTCTCCCCTATACTGCTGCTACTAACTGTTGCCGATGCGCGCGCTCTTTTTATTATTTGTTACTAGCCCTCAGGGGCATATTGTGGCGAGCCCTTTCCCTGCCACAATATGTTTGGGCATCACGCACCCAAGGGTCCCGAGTGCCTTCCCCGCAGGGGATGTAGCATCTGGCCGCAGTTCTTGCTGAGAAGGTTAGTTTTGTAGAGTTACGTAGGTCCTCTATATTTCCCCTTCTGTTCCGCGAGGTGGGCCGCCGAATGGTGGTAAGCGACTCATCCCATGGGACTATCTGCTCCCGTGTGGGGGGCCACGGAAGGGACCCCCCGCACGAGTGTTCGCTTTCTTCTGTCTTTTCGTTTTTCGTCTCCTTCTCTGCGCCGCACGGCTGAGCGATTTCGTTCGACCGAGCCGTGTGGAGTTGGAGATGCTCGCGCCTTATTTCCTGCCAGACATGGTGCACCTGGCCAAGATTGTTCTAGTTCTAATAGAACTCAGCTGACTTCGACCAAACTTCTAAACTATATGCAAAATTTGATCACTGTTATATAATCTTCGTATCTAATACGGCGGGAAAACCCACAATATAATATTTGTTACTATGGTATGACGTAATTATGATGACAAATGATTTATTGTACCGTAGTGATCAACTCTCTAATGGTTTGCCCTTACTTTGCAGCCTCAAAACCAAAGAGGGAAATGTGAAAGTGAGTCGCGAGCTACCGGGTCACACAGGCTACTTGAGTTGCTGTCGATTCTTAGATGATAGTCAGATTGTGACGAGTTCCGGAGACATGACTTGGTGAGTATACGTAGCGTGTAGTCCATATCTTACCTACGTAATGCTGGCACACTAATGAAAGTCTTCCGTTATTTAGCGGCTTGTTCGTACGCGTTGGTCGACCGGATTTAATCACGATCTTTATAACTTCATGCTCAGTCCGACCGATTATTATGTGCGGCTACGTTGAGATAACGACACTCATCAGACTGTTGTCACACTTTGGCTTATGCTTTGTGGCACCGAGTGAACAGGACGTTTTGAACAATATATACCCACTATTCTCACGAGAATCCTAATATTGGTGTTGCATTTAAGGTCCACCTAATGTCAGTGGCGACTTCGAGTTGTAGAGCGTGTAATTTGTCACGCGGATCAGCTGGTGTTGGGTCGTTCTTTCTGCCAATGTTTCAACGACCATTTCCTGGTGAATCGTTGCACGCTATACGCAGCAGCTGTTGAAAGTGCAACAATGCCTTTGAACTACTAAAGCACAGTATTGCACTGCATCTGAAGTTCATGGCAGCAGTTTGCTTGCGTTGTGCCAAGCAATAAAAGTCCGCGTCTCTGTGTCATAGGTGTGTCTTCACTTCCAAAACTCATTCCATGTTTTAGACCGTCTAATAAGTTGCGGTGTTACTTAATAAGTAACTTCTCTCCACTGTTACTGAATCGCTAGGTAATGTTGCTGTGTATCATCGTGTTGTAGCTGCTGTCGCTTTGATGTGCAGTGCGTTGTGGGACATAGAGACTGGTCAGCAGTGCACGCAGTTCACAGGACACACTGGAGATGTTATGTCCCTGTCGTTGTCTTCAAATGCGCGCACGTTTGTGTCTGGTGCCTGTGATGCCTCCGCCAAGCTGTGGGATATCAGAGATGGTGTGTGTCGACAGACCTTCCCGGGCCATGAGTCCGATATCAACGCAGTCACAGTAAGTATCCTCGTCTCTTCTTCGAGTTTACACTTTTTTTCTAACCTTATTACTTTAGTTCTATGTAGCGCGTAAACACATGTAAAGGTTTGTTGCTTAATGAACACCACTGAACTTTCTTGTAAAATGTACTACCAGCAAAAATTCGAGTAAATGTTTAGCCGTAGGCGTGCAAGCTAAGTAGCAATAGTGCGGCGCGGTGCGTGCATTTTCTGTGGACGACTCAGTAACAGCTACTGTCTTGTGTTCTTCTGAACGTAGTGAGCTGCGCTTGTGTAGTTCAGTATGACTTTTTCAGTAGCGTTTTTTTGTATTTGCCTGTCTGACAGCACCGGTACCTCCAGGTATATACTGTAGCGCTTGGCACGCCCTTCGTTTCTGCCATTGAAATTTCGATACCGTATTACACAACGTGGGTATGAAAGCAGGGTGTCTACTAGGTCATAAAAGTCATAAAAAGTAATAAAAACTGGTTGGTCATAAAAAAAGTCATAAAAAGTAATAAAATTCACTCACAGGTCATAATTTTGTTTTGTCAATCGTCTGACGATTGGAATTCATGGATATTTTATCATCGTAACCTACCGCATGCAGTAGGAGAAATGATCCTACTTGATACTTCAATGAATGCTGTAATTGCTACTTTTCTGAAATCACTAAACATATTACTAAATATTATTAATTCCATTCATTGTTTGATTTTAAGTAGTTAGTTGCAGCTAAAAACAAGTGAAGCATGAAGTATGAGTGACCCTATGAAATATAGAAACAATATACAGTACAGTATATTGAGTTTTACATTAATAACAGTTATAAGAGAGATTACTCTCACCTAAGAATATGAAATCGTATTTTCGGATATATAAGGTCATCAAAAAGTCATAAATATTTATCCTGAAAAGTCATAAAAAGTCATAAAATTTTCCTAATAATCTTCAGTAGACACCATGGAAAGTTAATAATGCACTATCCAAGCCCGGGTTGCAGAGTCTGGGCATTTAAGGGGGAGTTGCAGTCAGGACGCACTTGCTCCAGGAGTCGGAGTCCGGCTCCGACTCCCGGAGTAATACATTACAAAATATTTAAAATTTAGTCAAAAGTTTTTCTCTTGAGTAGTAAAAAATAATGAAAGATATTGCATATGTGAATATTCTGAATATTGTTTTGACTTAATCCAAGTATTTGCAATTGACAGTGAATACTTAAATGGTCCATGCTGACTCTTGCCTAATGCTAACCATTTACTTTTTATACTACCTCGACAAGTTCACTCCCAAATGGAGCAGATAATTAGGGATTCCCTTGCAAATGCCAACAAAATATTTTCTTAAGCTTAAGATGATGTACATTTTTAGCATTCAGTACTAAGCGTATATAAACCGAGTTTTTGTGTGATAATTATTAGTGAAGTATAACTGTATGATAATTCGATGTCCCAAACGGTGTTAATGATGACAGATAGGTACAGTAATGTAAATGGACAAAACTACGGTAAATATAGTATACTATTTGTACTAGAATGCCCGCTATCACAAATGACAGCGAGGAATTTGTGATGGCCTTCCTTCATTGATGATGCATTCGTTAACACAGCTGTCCAATTTAAGGAAGAGAAAGATAAGAGGTCTGAGCTTTATACAATTGCTCAGCAGTGAAACTCTTCTTTTCTTTCTCAGACATGCGAGATAAATTGATTGCTTTTGGCATTCAGTGAAGCATCCTTCGAGATATTAATTTCGATTCGGCATTATGCATACGCCGGCATATGTATAGCTCCAAATTTTTATTACGAATCGAAAACCTGTTTCGTCGAAGATTTGAAACGATGTTGGAAGTGATGCAACAACATAATCTGTGGTAAGAAACTAAGAATCAGGATGTCAGAGAGTGCCAAGGAAAGCTTCAGCTATTTTCAATACTTCGATTTCAACTCGGCAGCGCAAAAAGTGCATTCAAATATAAGCTTGCCGTACACTTTTGCCCTGGTCTGCAACCTGGGCTAATTTTCGTTTATCTGTGTTCTTATGCGTGACAAAAAATGGACAGATAAGTACACATCGGTCATACTATATTGTAGAATCTTGGTAAAAAGCAGCTGGACCAAATTGATAGTGACATTACGATAATTGTATGTATCAGGGAGTCGGAATTTGATAACTTTGAGGAGTCGGAAGTCCGAAAAACTGGACGGCCAGGTGTTGTGGTGGTCGGACGTGAAACATCAGACTCCGCCGCAATGGTACTATCTTTTCCAGGAAGTCATCCGTTACGCTTTGACCAGATACGTCGCTTCGAATTTACAAACGCTGGAGATTTAACATTTTTTATCTCCATGTCTACATCTGCTCTTGTGTTTCCTTGCAAATTTACTGCAGGGGCCCTCAGGGGTATATTCTGGTGAGCCCTATCCGTATCGGAATATACTGTATATGGGCCTCATGAACCCATGGGCTGTCTCGAATGCCTCTCCGTAGGAATTGTTGGTGCTGGCCGCAGTTCCTGCTGAGAAGGTTAGTTTGGTAGATTATTTAGGTTCTCTATACTTCCCTATCTGTTCCGCGTGGTAAGCGACTCTGCCCATGGAACTCTTATCTGCTCCCGTGAGGGGAACCACGAAGGGACCCTCTGCACGAGTGTTTTCTTTCTTCTATTTCCTCATTTTACAGTAAAAAACTAATGTTTGCCTTGTTGCAGAGTAAGGAAAGAGCATCGCATCGATTCACTCTAGCTAATAAATGAAGGCATTTAATTTAGAACAGTTCTGGACATTGTAGTTGTTGAATTCAAGTTTCCCATTTTGTCGCATAACAATGCCTCCTTTCACTGTACTTGCTGACTAGTGAGTGTTTACTCATGGTGTGTGTTTTTCGATCAGTTCTTCCCGAACGGCAATGCCTTCGCAACCGGTTCTGACGATGCCACATGCCGCTTGTTCGACATCCGCGCGGACCAGGAGCTCGCAATGTACTCGCATGACAACATCATCTGCGGCATCACGTCGGTTGCCTTCAGTAAGAGTGGACGGCTCTTGCTTGCTGGCTATGATGACTTCAACTGCAATGTCTGGGACTCCATGAGGACCGAGAGAGCTGGTCAGTGCTCCTTACAGTGTACCATCTAGATTCAATTTTCCCCCTCTGGGGGCATAGGGTTAAGGTAGTTAGGTTGGCCCATTGTATGTTATGGTGAGTAGCGCCCCCAGGGGGTTTGTGTAGGTTACCTGAACCATTAGTTTAGCCTTCGGGACGTCTCTCTTTCGTGTCTGTCCACTTTACTTCCTTCCACTTACATACTCCTACTGATCTATCTCACTGTTGTCTGTTCTTCCTCTTCTTTCCCGACTTGCTGTTCCCATGCGCGTTGATGCTGTGTGGGAACACCTTCGTGCATGGGTTCCCCGTTTTTCTATCGACATACTATATGTCCCTTCCCTTTCCTCTCCTAGAAAAGCTTAGTACTTATTTAGGGAGGCTTAAACTTCTTATAATACCTAATGATTGAACTTTCTCACTTCAAGATGCGCAAGTTGAGTAGATCAAAGAGCTGAGGAAACTCGTCTTTTTACGTATATTCTTATACTTACATTTCTTGGTCTCGCGTGCCCTCTGTTGTACATTCAATGCTCAATACACGTAACTCATTATACAGGTACGTTCAGTGTAAAGCATCAGCCCTTCATTTGAAGCCACACACATCGTCAAGAAAGAAAACCCTCATAGGGGCCATAAGATTGGTCGTTAAGCGTAGGGTTAATCATATTCATATCCGGCTATTATTTTAATGCAGGTATTCTTTACTTTGTTATATTCCTATCGGGTGAAAAAGTATTTATAGCGAGGACATAGCCGAGACTGGTGCGGATAGGGTCGAGGGGGCAAGGTTTGCTCATCGTGTCTTTATATGGAGTGGTACTCCTAGGGGGCCCATAAAGGTTACTTCGGTTTTAGATACCCTCGGGACATGTTTTCTTCGCGTTTACTGTGCTATTTTCCCTTTTTGTACTTCTATTGATGACGTTTTTGTTCTGTTCTTCCTCATCTGGGATTTGACTTTTTGGTTCGTCCTATCAGCTAGTTGTAATGTAGTTATTTTTTCTCGACTGTTCGTACGCTGCACATGGTGCCGGGGGCACCCTCGTGTATGTGTTCCACGTTTCTGTGTCGCTTATTTCTTCTCTCTAATAGTCATTGTAGTGAAAAACAAGCTAACACTTGATAATTGGATAACAACGGAAAAAATGAAAATGTTTCGGGAACCACAACCTTATCCATTGGTGTTGGTGAAGCTTGTGACTATTTAAGTAATTATTTTGTCAAGATATTTGTGTGTTGAGTTGTGATATATCTCCCTCTCAGGGCGCATAGGGTTAAATTAGTTTAGCTTCGCTCATCCTATGTTATGGGGAGCAGCGTCCCCAGTGGGACCCTGTAGGTTACTTTAGGCGCTAGCTAGGCCTTCGGAACGTCTGTCTTTCGTGCCCACTTGATTTGCTTTATCTTGATGTCATACTCCCTTGATCTTGCTTTCGTCTGTTTTTCCTCTTTCCCTGCTTAGTGTTCTCATGCGCGTTGATGTGTGGGAACGCCTTCTTGCATGGATTCTACGTGTCGATCGACATACTATATGTCCCTTCCTTTTCCTCTTTTAGAACAACTTAGTACTGGTTTATGTAGACTTACACTATCTTGTGATACTTCTATTGTGCTATATCTGCAGGAGTGCTGGCCGGCCACGACAACCGAGTGAGTTGTTTGGGTGTGACTGAGGACGGCATGGCAGTAGCTACAGGATCGTGGGACAGCTTCCTCAAGATCTGGAACTAGAGTGACTCCTCCTGCTCCACTCCAGAACATCCAAATTTACTTCTCCATCGTAAGAGTGAACATGGTTTTACTGATTTGGTTCCAAATGTCCTGGCAGATATGCAATCCAAAGGTGTATATAATACGACACTGGGGTCATCATTCTTATCAAATATCAAACGCTCTATGAAATAAAATTTGTTTAGCTCAATCGTGCGAGGAATGAGGGAGTTGACCTTCCGAAAATCGATAAAATCTGCTACGTTTTACTGCGATCTCTTTTATGGGGAGATGTCGAAAAGAATATTAAAGCTTTCTTCCTATCATTGTCTTCATCATTACCATCTCCGTCGTTGCCATCATAGACATTCATCATCACTTAATTAGCCATCATCATCTCCATAATCCATCATCATTGAGAGTTTTGTTAGGAATTCAGAAAGAATGCTGAGACTGTGGTATGTGACACGGCGCATTGCCGTATATTGGCGGTGGGGACTTCGAGAGAGAGAGAGAGGCTGTGGCGCACCAGCGCTCGTGTCGCTTGTTGCAACGCGCGCAGCTACGCTGTCGGGGCGAAGCCATAGGCTGCGTATAGAGCAACTGCAAGTTGCGCCTCAAATTCCCATATTAAGTTTGCTTATTCAATCATAGGCCAGGGAGCATACGAGATCACTTCGTATTACCCTGTGTGAAAACTCTACTTTGGCCATTATGGTTTGTCTGTATAAAATCTTGTAAATGTTTCTTTCTTACTTTCGTACTACTTCGTGGAGTTCTTCCTAGTTTTTGTTACATTCCTGTTTACTTGAACTGCTTAGTTTGACTAGGATTCATTCTTTGTACTTGCCTAATTCTGCAATGATAACTGCTATTTCTTTTGTTTCTTTCCTAAATGCGCTCTCTCATTTTTTGTCTCTTGTATTGCGAGGCTACGCACAAATTTTTTTAGTTTCATCAACTATCCAAGCCGCACAACATTTGATTTATTTCACCTCTGCTCAAATTTTGCTACTTAAATTATCAAGAGAGTGGACTAGATGAGCGACTAGAAGGGAGTTGTAGCAAGATTCTTGATACGATCTGTCGAGTGCCTGCCACCTTCAGTTTAACTGCCTAGCTCAGGTTCGAATTTATATACATACATATATGGTCTCTGAACGAGATGGTGCGTGCGACTTAGCTTACTAAATTTCCGGAGTGTCTAGTCATTGATAATGATGGTTGTTGTGGATGTGCGCTGCTTGCCCCATTTGGATGTGAGGCGGGAAGGCTTCAGCAATGTGTTCGTATCGCCCTACGTGGCCATCTGTGCAACGTCCCATCTCATGCATGGGTATACATCGCTAGAAAGATCTGCTACTTTCAGTGCTCTGGAAGTTGCCCAATGTTATTTTCTATACTCATTCAATTGACAACTACCATGTCATTCATTCTCATCCTTTGCCTGGTCTGGAAATTTTTGTTGCTGTATGTAGTCGATGGGACTAGACATCAAAAGCATCTTGGGTTAGCTTGTTCGTTACAGCGACGAAAGAGAAAAGAGAAGTTGGATGCGCGGCGCTGTGTGTGTGTTAGAGGGGGGCCTTTAGAGTACTCGGTTAGCTCATTGGGACCACGCGCTCATTTCTGGCATGTACCGACCTGCTGTTCCAGTTCCCGTACGACCGATCACGAGGCGGAGAGAATATTTGATACAGTTCCCCTTCCTGCATAGGACTAGTGTGCCATCGGAGTTTCTATTCGACGGCCGTTTTGAAGGACACCTCAACTGCCAATGTAGATTTAATTTGGACTACTCTTAGTTAGGTAATGAATCAGTGTGGTCATCTTGCTTTAAGGTCTTTGGCTTTTTTGAAAGCTGCTAACCCACGCTGGTTCTTACGTGGAGAGTCAAAGTGTCACACAGTGAAGAAGTCGTACCCTCGTAAGTCTTCAGTCCTGTTCTAACGTTCCCTGCTCGTCAGTTATTGCGCCCCTCCTTTTTCAAAGAAATAAATATGGCAAATCCAAACTCTTGCTTAAATCATTAGAGCGCCATTCATTTCCTTGAGCTTTTATCATTATACGAGTCACTCATATTGTTGCTTCGGCCGGTGATCGTGAGTGCTTTACTCCCGAGCGGTTTATCAAAGCACTGCTCCAGTATTTCTCTCTTAGCTCTAACGTTGCGATTCCACACAAAATCACTGGTCAACGAAGGGTTTTACTGTTCATAGGGAAATCGCGTTTCTATTCGCTGTGCTCAGTGAATTTTGTGGCTTGTCTCATTTTAATTTGTGCCATGCTAGTACTTGAAATTTAGGCCTTTACACATCAGCTGGTGTTAAAAAAAAATTGTGTGGAATTGCGTTCTTGCAATCACTGATTTGTTGATATGCCTCTTAAGCTTCCAGCGAACATCGTTGACTAACGGACGCGCGCGCCCAGTTCTAATTCTTGAAAGACGTGTAAAGAGCATTATTATCTTTAGGGATTGAATACGGGCGCTGTTTACTAGCATATCTCGCAGACGATAATGGCGCGCGAATTGGATTGTCTCTATTGGCTCAATGACCCTTCCAAATTTGTACGCATGTCACTTAATTATTCCGAAAGAAATCTGATTGGCTGTTGATGCGAAGCCGATCGATTGCTCATTGGCGCGCTTCTTACTCGTATCTACCCTGTGACGCTTACCGTAGTAGGTGGCCTGCTGTGCACCAAACTCGGTGTACGCTCGGCGCCACGTGGTCTGTCTACCAAACACTCTCTTATTGAGAGCTAACGACAGCATCTTCACAGGTTATCTTTAAGAAATTTGCAAATATTCTAATTATTATTTATCCCTTTTATGTTGATTATATGTGTATGTACTATTGTTCTTGTAATTATTTTTGTATGCGGTCATGCGAGGGGTCCACCCGTTCAGTCCTGGCCTTACCCCAGGCCCCACACTCCTGTTCTGCTGGTCTTGACCTTCGCTGCGCTGCCGCCCCGTCGCCTCTTATACAAAGACCCGCTGACTCCGTTCGTTAGTAAGCATTCCGCCAGCACTCTTGGTAACCTATTGCTCTGTACTAGTCGCTGCTCACAGTTTGATACGCACCACTGTCTGTCAATGGAGAAGAATGTTACGATGAGCGTGTGGCATTCAGCTGGCGTGCTAAGGAGGCCATCACTACTTGATGCAGTGTCAAAAGTGTATATAAGAGTAGCATAGGCGCTAATGCAGTGCGTGTTGCGAAACACTGCCTTTCTGCGTGTCAATAGAACTATGGTGTGAGAACTGTATGTTGCATGGGGCGACAGCGCAGCTGGGCAGAGATACCTTCAGACCTCGCTTGGTCGTTACACCGGCGGGCGCTCCTCTTGCCTCGCTCAGAGCTCGGAATCTCATAGAACAGCCATCTACCTCCCCGCCCGCCATCTTAGGGGAGGTGTTAGGGCTCAGGGCTGTTCTATGTGCGTCTGGCATCCTCTGCGCGGGGCGCGGTCCACTGCACAGTGGTTTCAGGGGGGCGGGAGTGGGAGCCTCATGCGTTCTTGCCGATTGGGTGTAACGTCAGCTTACTTTTGCTCTGTCACCTCAAGTGATTCTTTGGTCGTTATTATGCTGTTGTTCTATATCGACAGCCTCTGATTTTTGTAGGTAAACACGTCATTGAAATAAAAGTCCTTTACGATCATATCAAACGCAAGCGCTGGTACCTTTCGCAACAGAGTAGAAGTGAGCCGACGTGCGCAAGGGCCATGACAGCACGGCCGTGTTAAACAATGGACCTCTCGCGTGTCTTCATGTCCAAACTTTCTTAAAAACAATAATGGTAGTAAGGTTTCTCAGCCAGAAAGCTGGAAAGAGACAAGTGGTATAAATAGTAGTCATTTCGGACCCATATGCGGGAGTGTCAAGTGTCGATGGTAGCATTATTATACCTTTAAATAATTCCTGTATTTGTATAAAGAAAACATGAAAGCCAAATGGAAGCACTTCTCTGTTCATTGTAAAGCAAGAAGAGGAGACGTTAACGTTGGCTACTGTGGCTGAGCGGCTTGGGCTGTGCTGACGATAAGTTTGTATATCGCAAGCACCATTATCATGAGTGTGGTTTAATGGCAGCACGGACAGTAAGGCATATACACTCACTGGCCTCCCCTACTCCATTAGATGCTCACTCGTCCTCAGCACTGCTCACGCTGCCCTTCTGCAGTCCTACACCTTTGTACACCCTATCCCAATCTTTAACATAACTATTTAGTAATGAAGTAAACTTTTAAAGCTGACAAACCCAAATTGTTACTTTACATGCAAGTGAACAACATACGGTAACTGCTTTCCAGCAGTAATGGATTTTCGTTATTTTAGGTGAATCTTTCTATTATCTGATCACATGGATCAGACAAGTATGAAACTGTTGCGTGTGGTGCAGTTAGGTGGGTGGTGCGGTAGTGCGAGAGACGAGGAAACCTTTGTTTTCGTTGCTCACCGAACAGTTGATAGCGCCCCCCAATGTGATGCGCCTTCTACTGTCCCTGTGTCGCACTCACTGTTCTCGCACCCACCTGTTTTTCAATTGATTCCAACTCCGGTTGTAGCTTCTACCAAGTCTTGTTTGTGAAATTGTCATGTAAGTAACTATCTGACTTGTCCAATAAAGCTATTTGTCATTACACAGAGTCTTCTCTTTCTCCCCTATGTTGTCCAACGTGCTGTGTACGGACAGCAGTTTTGTACCTGCTACCCTTAACGACGCTGCAGCGGCGGCTGATTCAAGGCATGTGACTGCATGAAGTGAGCCATACTCCCAACAGATAAACTTAGCGAGACTACGTAAATGAAGCAACGAAACGTTCGTTGAATTTAACACGCGTATAAGTTACGAGAAAAATAATTCTGAAAGCCCCCATCACATACGGACAGAAGTTGGTTTGAAAAACTGGCGAACCTCAAAACTCGAAGAACTAACAGTTCCCCCATTACACGATCTCTATTTTAGGGTACGCTGTAACGTGCTAATGCAGTATATATACATTAGAACGTTTAATACGTACTAGCGGGACCCGTGGATATTCCAAGATTAATTAGTGCTCAAGTAATTTAACCTACCCCGTATAATCTAACGTCCGCCTGACGAACCCTGGCTACCGTACCGCACTTCGTCTAGCGGACTCTAACCGCTCACCTGTGAATCTTGCATACAATAGTACTGTACTTGCAGTGTTTTTCTATCTACAGTATGCGTACCTTTCTAAGCTGTGTCTAGCGTCGTACCTGTAGCGTCTTCAACTCTTAATTAATTATCACCTCTAACTTCAGCAGTCAACCTGGCTTAGTAACTGGCTAACAGCCAGTTTTACGGAGCAGTTGAATAACCTGCACCATAGTAGTACAAGATAGCTAGCGAAATTTGCTAGGAAAATCTCTTCGCAAATTTTGACACAAAGAATAAAATTTAACGTTCACGACGAGGCGGAAACTTAAAAAGGGTTGGTATACGAGATACCTAGGGCTATTTTCATCGCCTTCTCTGGAGAATTGAAAATCTAAAATTTATGATACGTAGACAATTGAAGAAAGGCATGGGTCTGATGCCTGACACCCCCCCTCCCTCCAGCGCGCGCTTCAGAAGAATCTTCACTCCAAGATCCGCACTACGCATCTGGCTGGCCTATTAAGAACGTCGAACGCCACAGGCAAAGAAAACACAGTATGTTGTGAAAGAAATCAAATGCGGTAGATAAGATACAAGTGAAATGGCCTTCATATCTTCGCTTTGAAAGTGACTTTTATTTTTTTTTTCAGAGGAGCTCAAGAAGACAGCTATGATTGAACTTCGTTCCAGCGTAAATTAGAGCTTCTTGAAAGTTAAAATTCCCCTAGCTAAAAGTGAAAAGCGTCATGTACAGAACAGGGATAGACGGATGTAGCCTCAAGCAGAATTAAAATATAGATTTTTACAGCTGAATCAGGGAAATAATTATTATATTGGTCTGAATCAGGGAAATTCTAGGTTCTTTTTCAAGAACCTTTTCTCCAATCAAAACCAAATATTTATTTTCAGAAGCAAAAAGTAATTTTAGGCCTAATAGCACAAGCTGATCAACGTAAGAAACTGGCTTTACATTAGTTATTTTACCCGTATTTAAATTTGCTACTGCTCAAGCGGCTCCCTTTACGTTTTAATTGTCACTCATCCTTTCCGCCTTTAGAAGTGGTAATACAAACTGAACACGGGTGACGTTACCGTTCTGAACTGTGCTAATACTTTCTACAAAAAACTATATATATATATATATATCGTGCTCAAAGCGATGTTGTTGAACAAAATCACGATCTCAAACGAAAAGATTTGCCTCCTGTTGCATTGAGTATTCTGTGCATTTCGCTAAGCATTAAATATTCGCCAGTGATATAATTCATTGTGCATGAAAGTCAATAAGAGTTGATATACTTTCAGGGTCTAAAATTAATTGAAAACAACGTTTCCATGCACTTCGATCATCATCAGACGGTAAAAGAGAAACACAAATCGGTATTTACACCGAACCTATATAAAACAACGAATTTCCAGAACGGACAGTATAAAAGCTACTACATAGTTTTCTTCGTTGTCATTATTCACATATTTACACACCTAACGCTAAAAGAATATAGGTGCATTTAACAACTAAGTAAAGAAGAGAACTATGGGCTAGTTTGATTTCAGCCGTAGGAAAAAATTGAACAGAAATTGTACTATGTTAGGCGCCACATCAGACATAGAGCGCGCAAAATGAAACCTCTCCGACCGTATCAAAGTGCTAAGACATCTGGAAGAAGGAAGGTGTCACGTCAACATAGTTGTGAGAATTGCAACTATTTCAAATTTTATTTTTAGAAGAACAACAGTTTCATAATATAAACTAGAGCACAGCTCACGCAGTAGAGATTCATAAAAGTAAAAAAAAAACATCATCACATTGCTCTTAAAATCCTACTTTACGAGAACATTTGCAACAGAGCGCTCACTTGCGTCGCAGACCTTCGTCCACTCGCTGTTACGCCGCGCAACGTGTAGGCAACACACCATCGTTTTCGCAAGATCTAACAAATATTAGCCGTTATGTCAGTGACTTGCTATACGTGAACATAAATTTAAGAATGCCCCAGGAAATAAACGCGCAGTATTTCTTTGGTGTGCGTAAAAATCGTAGGAGACATTTACACATCAAAGGCGAGAGCCTGTGAGCACCTAACCCGAACACAGCCATGTAGGCACTACAGAGGTGGACCATCACTTCACCCAGTCCAATCATAAAGAATGTCCTACCCCTATCAGGCCACGATCATTCGCACATCCCAAACTAGAGCGCATGCCTCTGCCAAACAAGGCAATGTTCCCAACGAAAAATTCAAATTTCCCCTGAAACCAGGATTTCCTTTTTATCATTACCAAAATTTTGTCATCTGTGCCTCTTAACAAAAAGAGTATCGTAATTTATTCCAAGATCCATCCGTTACCTACTTATTGAGTTAAGTTGTGACGAACGCAGAGGCACGACAAACATGTAGCCAAATTTTGGTGATATGATTGTCCGCTTGGTTGTTTATCATAGAGACTGTGTTCGTTTGTTTGTCAGAACATATACACCCAAAATATTTATACGTGTATCGTCATGAATCTCGTTAGAACTATAAGAAATATCCAGAGGCACACAAATGACCACATTTTGGTGATGATCTGTTCGTCGTTTTTTTTTTTTTTTTTTTTTTTTTTTTTAGAAAAAAAAAAAAAAAGATTTAATCAGTTGATTAAATAAATT
>LQNS02278100.1:4505837-4527552 GCA_001587735.2 Parhyale hawaiensis | reverse complement strand
GGAGACCGCCCCAGTCACTTGATGCTTGCGGACTATTGCTCCAACCGTTGAAAAAGGAACATTGACACGTTCTGCTATTACTCTATAAGTTAATCCCTCACTACGAAGTTGAATTGTCCGTTTACGAGTAGCTTCAGTGATTTCTTCACTTTGGGCATTGTAGTGAGAGTGTGCGCGACTTCAACGAGGTCTAGAGAGGTAATGATTGCGCCGACAGTGGTTTGTTTACATTACATTTGTTTCGAGACGTTTCGTGAACGTTCTAGAATAATTTCCAAACTAATTTATTCATATTATACTATTAAATATCAAAGATTCAACATCATCTTTATTTTGGTCAAATACTTTTGTCCCTCATTACTTTTACTTGTGATAAATTTTCTTGTTATAAGTGCACATTTGACTGTTCTGTTTAAATATTCTATTATACATATGTTAAATAAACTTCCTGTATTAATTATCCTAAAGCAGACCCTGAATTTTTAAAAATACATAAAAAATAGAGTTGTGTAAATACTGATGTCTAGGCACTGTACAATTCGGAAGGTAGTTCAATATTCTACCGTTTATTAACAGCCCACCAACGCAGTCGGACCATTAGCTCCTAGACCGCGTTTAAAATACTAACGACTAAACCGGCCTGTACGGAGCCAATTCCTAACAGCATAATATTAGCCAAAGTTATTGTATTATTTAAAAACACAATATATATGTTTAGATATATTACATTGTAAATAATTTAAAACGACTACAAAAGTTTATCTCATATATGTGATAACACGAGAAATCTTGTGGAAAATCTATAAAACTTGGAAAATAGGCTACGAGAAATGTTGGGTCACTACGTAAAAGTTAATACTAAGGTGTGAGCTGAGTCGCTTCACAGCCACGGCGCCTTTCAAAACATACCTTAGAAATGGAAGAAAAACGAGCAGCGAGAGGCAATGGATAAGCAAAGCATCAGACAAGTTGCAGCAGAAGATTATTTTCAGAAATGTACTTGATGCACTCGGAGTATTCAACTTCATCTACCTGCCAGGAGCGTACAGCCAATTGCTCCAGTAGAGGCAGGGTGGACATAAGCGTGTAGAAGGTCGCTTTGGTCAAGTTGATCTGAAATGTTAAATGCTCTTGTAAGATATAAGATGAGAAGTATTAATAACAGTGGATCGGTCTGTTACTAAAGTGATTCTAAGACGCAACGCGTCGAAGTTGAAATTTTTAATCCTAACCAAAAGGCCAGGAATTGTCGGTGAACCCTCCTACACGTGACTTTTATAGCATAGTGCGCTACTAGTACCACTGGCCGGGAAATAAGGGGCAAAGCATCTCCAATATGTGAGGCAAGAAAAGAAGACAGAAAGGTACACTCGTGTGGAGGGCTAATGCTGAGCCCACTCACACACACACAGAAACAGTGGCCAGATGCAACAACCCCTGCGGTATGGCACTGAAGTCGCCCTTGAGGGCATGAGGCGAATGTATATTCTAGCGGGGATAGGGTCCGCCCAGGAAGCAAAGAGAGTAACGGGAGGACTTGCGTGAAACTAGCGCCAAAAAGTGACGTCATATCGACGAACGGTACGGCTGAGCAGCCTATGGGTATTTAATTAATTTCGTCAGAAAAATCGCCGTAAATTGCGAATTTTATTCCTTAAGCACATAAATCAATAAAGAGAAAATATACTAATTCAACAACTAACAATTATCAATAGAAAATTGCAGTGGAGGCTGGTGGAAACTTCCGCAGCACCAGAGGCAAGATCAGGGCCCTGATTTACCTTCTTCTGTCAAGTGAAGCCATATTTACACTTCATATTCAGTTCGAAGTGTTCTTAACAAAACATAATAAACATTTCACCGTGTTTTCCATTTGATTCATGCATCTCCAGCTCACGACTGGCCAGCTACTTGAGCTGCACCCATACACAAAACACGATAAAATAATTGGCATCAAGTAGCTACTGAAAGTTTGAGCAATAACTATTCCTATGTTTTCTCTCGCGTCAAAAATATAACACTGCATATATTTTTGGCTAGGATTAAAAGCACACCCGACGAACGCCTGAGGCCCGACCCACAAATACTTCCACTCGTCGATGTGACGTAATTTGGCTACATGCGGTCATGGCTAGGTTTATATTCGTTACATTGAGCCATCTCTGTACACTCTCTGCTTCCTGGGTCCGCCAGAACATATTCCTGCGGAGTAGCCTGAGTCACAATAAGTGTAAGCATCTCAATGTACCGCACATCCCCAAGTAGTGAAAGATTCCCTTCACTAAAGTAGTGCATCTTATACTGAGGCCACGCTATACTTCTATATGAGCAACGTAATGCGAGGATGGGTAGCTCCGATGTCGTTCATACCACCGTATCTAGGCTACCGAGTTTAAATATATTTCAAAACGAGCGAGCTGCTCATCCTCGCTTCCAGTAGTTCGCGCGAATGTATATGAGGCCCCGGAATGAGGCGTAACGCGTAGTCACTCATGTCTTCCGCAGAGCCTCATTCAAAGGGGATCCGCGCAAGTTTCCACTTTCGCATTTCCAGCGAGTGACTTTGCAGCTACTTCGACACCAAAGTAAATCATGAAATGCAACCGCTGTATAAACACACATCAACATCAATTAACTGACCTTAAGGAAGACATGAATCAAATGGACGATGTTTAGCAAGACAAAAGTTGTTGCTTGATTGCCTCAGTCTGTCGGTCCAAGCAGGCGCGCCTCCAAGCAACACAAGGAGATATGACCACCCCACAGATCCAAGATCCCTATGTGTTGCGCAGCGGGCCGTATGCGTAAGGTAAGTATTATGAGACAAAACAGGTTACCCTAGGGGGCGGGGCCAAGCTGTAGTGCATCATGGGAAATGGGCTTGTGACGTCATAAAAACCTAGTAACTACGTTTATCAGTAGCTATTTTGCAATGTTTCTTTATCATTTCAATTGGGCTTCCAGAGTGTCCTACATGTCCTACAATGATTATAGTTGCACAAAAATATGTATCAAAGCATCTATGAACTTTTATTTTAGCTCTCTGAAGGATAAAATTTCATTTTCCGTACGAGGCACGCACCCGGTCGGAGAGTGTCGGTAAAATGTTGTCCAAAGCTGCGCCGTCGCGTAAGCGTCGTCAACATATCCACCTCCCTAATCGTAAAAACTACAACATCATTGGAAAAATGATGGATTTAATATTCGCCAGTTTCAACAACATCGTTCCGTAAGACAGTTAAGGTGTGGGGAATACGGTTAGGTAACTTTTTGCAAATTAGTTAACGCGATCCTACTGTTATACTGTTGTATGCGCGCAGTATATAGCAGCTGATGCTTTTTTCTAATTTTACCGAGCACTTGTATGGCTTCTGCGTATAATATATAGACTTTACTTCGCCGGAAGGAGAGTAAGTTGTTTTTTGGTCCTTTAATGTTTTTCTCACAAATCTTGTTTAAAAGTTCTTCTACCTCGGCGTTCAATCGCTCACATCAGAGCCAAGTTTTGCTGCAGCGGTTTGAAATTATAAAGGATAGCAGACCATTGGTAGAAAACGAAAATGAATCGAAAACATTGCGGTATTCACTCATATAAATCAATCTCTAGAATGCTGCATTACATTCGATAAAACTCACATGATTTATTGCATTTTAAAGATGATAAACTTGACTCCAAAAGTGCTTCTGACACATGCGGGCATTTTCCGGGTTCAATTCATGTGCTCTTTTAACAGCCTTTTAACCAACGTTCTTTCAAAATTTTATTCTTCAGAGAGCTAAAAAAGTTTGTAGATGCTTTGATGCATATTTTTGTGCAACTGTAAAGATTGCACGACATGTAGGGCACACTGGAGGCCCAAATGAAATGATAAAGAAACAATGCAAAATAGTTACTGATGAACGTACTAGGTTTTTATGACGTCACAAGCCCATTTCAAATGATGCGCTACAGCTTGGCCCCGCCCCCTGGGTAAAGCTGTTGTGTCTCATAATCCTTGGCGTAAGGTAGTGTGTGTGCGTGTAGTACTGTGTAGGATGCGGTGCGCCTACAGCACGTTAGGAGGTGTTTGTCGTTGGCGTGGGCGCACGCTGTCTACAGTACCCTGCGGGGAGAGTGAGAAGAATGACTGGGGCGGAGACCCCCAGCACCTGGTGCTACCCTTGTGGAAACAGATGTGTGAGGTGATCCCGTACGTTGCCCGCGTGACCGAAGCTAACCAAGAGTGCGCTGTCCCCCAAGCCCGTGTGTCAGGGCGGGCAGGGGGTGCTTACTGCTTATGGATGCTTGGTCCACTCGAGCCCAGCCACCGGCTTATTAGAGGCTCTTCGAGCCACCCCCTACCCCCACCAGGTACAGCAGCACGGCTCGATAACTCAGGGCTAGCACGAAAGAAAGTAAATTCTTCCGAACAACGCGAGATCACACGAGAATGCAAGCTCAGTTAGACAATGCCGGTCTTGCAAGATTTTCACTCAAACTTCGGTTCAACAGACTACTGAAGCAACGGAGCAATATCCACAGCAACCAGCAGAGTTGTGCGCGCTATTGTAAGAAACTAGCGGCGTTAGCCTAGACCTGAAACATACTACTGGCGCTACCGCTAGCGCAACACATTTCAAAACCTATATGCGCTAGTTTTCGGACTATATTTCTACTACCAGTCGAAAATTTGGATATATTTATTTTAGTGCTAGGAAGAATATGAAGAGCAAGATAGAAATAAAACATAATTTTAATTGCATTGCAAATGGAAGAAATCAAAGAAGTGTTTTACTGATTTTCCATATAACGACAAGATACATGGAAGTAATTAATGCACTCAATAGTATAGTATACAGGGTGTTACAAAATTGTTGGTACAAACTTCCGCTACTAGTAGAAAATATTATTAACACCTGTTCATGAAAAATTCGTAAAATGCTTAGTTTGTAAGATGATCGTGTAAATAATGAACACTGATTATTAGTTACCTATACAGGCTACATGCACTCCGCTCATTAATATACACGAGGGTAGTTCTAATAGTCACTAACAAAAGATAGTTTATATTAGTAAGGATCTCATGACAGTAATGGTTCAAAATGTCTGCCATGAACATTGATACAAGCACGACACCTTCGTCTAAGATTCCATGGATCTCAGCGATATCGGAAGCAGCAAGTGCAATTGGGGCGACAAGGTCTTCTTCCGAATTGACAGGTGTGTCATAAATAAAACTTTTCATTTGCACCCACAAGAAAACATGCTTGTGACATGCCAACGGCGCCGGAACACGCCCTTTTTCTCACCATAAGGGAACTTGACACCGTTAGGACTTAGCCCAGTAGTTCCTTCTGCCCTTTACCGATCTGACAACTTACACAATGGGGATTCTTATATAAATCACAACAATTTTCATCAGTTTGATTGTTTCTTAACCAAGCTTTCGACATTCTCAGCGAATGTCGTTGTCAAGGTTGGAACTTCAAAACTGCAAGGTCCGCTACTTATGATATGGAAGTAGTTGGTATCAAATATACGCTTGAAATATTGACACTATACGTAATTAGAAATATAATCGTTTCAAAATATATGAAGAGTATTGATTACTAAAGCTCTTCCTATTTGCCAGATTGTCTGTCAAGCCGCCGCATGGTACATGAGCCAGACAGCGCCACGCCCGGCTCAGCGGCGGTAAGCCGAGCCAGCAGCCTTCAGCCAGGCAGCCACCCCACCAGTCAGCCAACTGGCGGTACCTCGGGGGCTGCACTGGACCAGCTCACCATGCCCACGCAACCATCTGGTCGCGACGGGGAGGTGGAAGGACTTCACGGTGTCAAATCCCCTTTTGGTAAGAAAAAGGGCGTGTTCCGGCGCCCTTGGCTTGTCACATGCACATTTTCTCACATCCAGGTCACTTGGCACGGTTAGGACCTATTATTTTAAGGCCGGAACGTGTAACCAATTGGCTGTGGAAGCGACCAGAGAGCAGATTATAAAGACAGAAACTAATTATATCAAGTCCCAGCCTGTTAAATACAACTCAGTCGTCCAACTTGGGGCGTATGCGTTAAGGTGGTACTTGGGTAAGATGGAGTAAAGCTGAGTAATTCTTTCGGCATTGTGTGAGCTCGGTCGATCAGGCGCCTATGTGGAGAGCGCATGCAGCGCTCGCATGTCGGGGACTTGTTGTAGGGCAGAACTAGGTGAGTAAGTAGTGAGGGCTAGCGTTGACAGCCCTATCGTACGTTGGCACACCAGATGGTGAGTATGTGGGCTAGGTGCAACATAATAATTATGGTCTGGAGAGCTCAATGTCCAGGGTGGTGGTAACCGTCGGTCAACTTCTGCTAGATGTGGCTCTCGCCTCCGGGGCGCACTATCGTCTCTCACGACGATTTGTGTGCGCAGATCGTGTGCGCGTGAGCGGCGTTCACGTTGGTGCACCGCGCTGCCCAGTGTATCGCTGATTAAGTTGGGTTAGGTTATGTTAGGTAATGTTAGGTAACGTTAGGTAACGTTAGATAACGTTAGGTAAGGTTAGAGAGGTTAGATTGGGTTAGGTTGGGTTAGGTTAGGTAAGGTTAGGTTAGAAGGTTAGGTACAGAGGTTAGGTTAGGTAAGGGTAGGTTAAGTTTGGTTTGCCTAGGTAGTGTTTATTTTAGTGGTGGCGCGCGCAGGAAAGTTCACGTGAACGCAAGATCGTCGTGAGAGACGACAGTGCCTCCGGGGCGTAGCACACAAGGTGAAAGGTGCCTGACGGAATTACCGAAGGTGGCGTAGCATTCGTAGGCGGGAGGGAGGTTTAGAGTTTCAACTCGTCAGAAAGGAGGTCCAGAGGGGCACTATTCGAGTTGAGCCCGCATGTGCTGATAATGCTACGGGTGGGTATGCTCTCCGTTGTCCGGAGTTGGGACCGTACTATATCGGTTCTAGTTATAAGAGCTAAGTTGAGGCGCTGGCTTTTGAACGAGGTTCTGAAGCTCGGGCTGACCACCGGCCTGCGTAGCGCCTGCTAAGAGCATCGGTCTGTAGATACCTTAGGTACCAGGTTGATGCAGCAAAGGAGTGCTTCGAGTAGGCTGCCGAGCTGGTGGCCAGACCATGTCAAGTCAGCGTCAGAGATAGGTGTCTCTTCGCGATACAAGGGGTGTACGTTGTCCTTACCACGTTAGCGACGCAGATTCTCGCCATAAAACGATCTGAGAAGGTGGGTCGCAGCCTAGGGCGAGCCTGAACACAGAGTTCATACTTTACGGACTGTCCCTTTCGGGACCGACACATCGAGTTTCGCCCGACGCGCTGGGTGATATTTCAGTCGCAGCCGACATGGTCATACTAACAAAGGTCTTCAAGAGTCATGCTCTAAACAGATCAGGTTGACTCCAGCGGTCGTGCTAGCAACAGTGCTTTCAGCGGGGGAATCGCAGAACAATGACGCACTGGGTAGTGCCAGAGCGGCTTTAATTGTTTTCGCTTTCTGAGGAGATTCCAGCGATGCAGGACGGACAGGACAACCCAGGGAGATATGTTCCGTCGACGTTTGTATTTGCGCGTTCCAAGTTGAGGGGACCATCCGGTCAAGGGGATAACTTGGTCAGGGCCGTTGGGATATTACTGCGGTGTCCCTAAGGTGGGTGCGAGGTACCGAGCTAAGTTTTGCTCCCAAAGTAGCTGGGACGACCCAGGTAAGTACAAACGGTGTGGAAAGAGGAGAGTCCGGCGTAGCCGGGTGGAACCAGTTCAGGGAACTTGGTAAGAAACATAGCGAGCATTTCCAGTGAATATCGTTGAGAACGTGTGAGGTAATAGGAGCAACGGTTATCGCTGTTAGCGATGGGAAGTTGTGAGCCACAGCTCAGAGCAGCTTCCCCAACGTCGTGGGGTGAAACAAGTACAGGTCATGCGCTTGAGAACAAGATCAAGGCACTGTAAGGCCTTCGTATGCTCGAAGCTTTAACATGTATGTTAACTGGGGTGCAACCTTCCGAATACTGCAATACTGTTCAGCCTCGTAGGTATGGCCGGCGCACGTTCAGGTTAAGTGAAGGACTCGATGGAGCTCGGAGCAGCCACTTCAGGACATTGTCAGTATGACTCTCATACGCTCCTCACTTACATAAGTAAGCTTCAAGCTGAGGCACAAATACTCAGATAGTGGAGCGATTGGTCAACGTCCGAATCCTAGGTGAGACAAGTTTTGGTAAAGCGGCGGGCCTGGCTTCGCCGGGTGAGACAAGCTCAGGGCACCGTTAAAAGGTGATGATTCCGTCCCTTTCAAGCTTGCATAAGCACGCTCGAGAGTGAGGTGTGACCATTCGGATACTGAATTATTGGTCTGACTCGTTGGTAGGCGACAGTTCGGGCCGTACGACGGGCTAGGCGACGCCGTGACAGCAAAATTTAGTTCAATGGCAGAGGGAGAGATACGAGTCTCGTACATTTGAGGCTTGTATAAGCCCTCGACACCGAGGTGTCATCATTGGATTACCAGACGATTGGTCAACCTCCTTGACATAGGTGGCCACCTTAAACGAGAGGTGGGCCCGGCGTCGCTGGGCATGACGAGTTCGAGGCACTGTTGGATCGGTATATGATTTTCGTATGTTCTAGGCCGCAGAAGAACGCTCGAATATGAGGTGCGACCATTCGGTTAAGGACGATTCAGTCAACGTCGTCCTCGGCAGATGAAGCAAGCTTTTGTTGCCAGATAATCGGCATGAAGAATTAACTCCTACTGACGTAGGAAGTAGCAATATTTTTTCCTTATGAAATTAAGAATTGTGTTAGCCTGCAATAGCCTTTCTTGAATCTTTCAGTAATATTTCTTCTCTTTGTTTCATTTTCCCAGAGACGAAGAAGGTTGCGGCGAAGGAACAGAAAAAAAAATTTGAGCGGCCGCTTCTAGCGGGTTTTTCTCGCTAGGGATTTCTGGAAACTTCTGTGACGTCATCACTCCCCCTCTGCCCCTCTGGGAGGGGTTAGGTTCCTTCGGGCCGCCGATGTCACAGTACCTCAGATCGTCCAGGTAAGAGTGATGACAGACGAAGGCTGACTGATTGTGCGGAAGGATGTGGTTCTCGGCTAACACAATTCTTCGTTTCATAAGGAAAAAATATTGCTACTTCCTACGTCAGTAGGAGTTATTTTTCCTTAACTATATTTTAGAATTGTGTTAGCCTGCGATAGCCTAAGGATTTCAGACCCTGCCTTCGTCCGAGGTAGAGTATGGGACGGTGGAGCAGACAGGAGGAGAAATGAAAGAAAGGTCAAACGAATTCCTCTGAAAAACTGTCCCCCCCCTCCCCCGAAGAACAGAGAGCTTCGCACACTGTGAGGACAGAACTAATACCTGACTCTCCTGCTATGAAGTTAGATGACGATGGTCGGCAGGAGAGGAGGTATTTGTAACCAAAGACCTGAGGGCTGTGCCAGAAGCCGTTGCGTAGAATGTCTGTTGAGTCCACTTGTCTGAAGTGGGCAATTGAGTGAACAAATCCAGGGTTGCCAGATCGGTCTCCCAAAAAGTAGCGTAAAATTCCCAAAAAGTAGCGGATTGCTTGCAAAAGTAGCCCAATCTACAAAATTCCACAAGCACCTAATTTTTTTTTTAATAATGGCACTTCTAGTAACTATTGTCTGTTTTCTTTCAGAATAAGGCGTAAAATGCACCCTAGATGCATTAAATGCGTAAATTAAGCATTTATTAATTAATTAATCCCTTGCCTGATTGTCTCTCTTGTCCTATATATACTGATCTCGAGTTTCATTCTTACAACAGCATAGTAAATTCCGTCTCAACAGCCACCATTTACTGAAAAATATTCTTCAGACATTAGCTGCACACTTCACTGCGGCACCAAACTAGCTTCAACGCCACTTTTCTTACAGTTATTTCCAGTAACATTCTTTGTTGCGGGGTTTTTGCTTCCTTCCTGATTTCATACTCCTACTTGCCCATACTTTATCTTGTTCTTCCTCTTCTTTCCCAACTTGCTGTTCCCATACGCGTTTATCCTGCGTGGGAACACTTTCGTGCATGGGTTCCCCGTTTCTCTTGGCATACTATATGTCCCTTGCTCTTTCCTCTGTGATATCGTTCTGCTCGGAAACCTAGACTTAAACTTCCTGACTATGACTAGTATGTTGCGTGGTACGGAGCAGTCGCAACGCAACTCATTTTACGGAGTAATTTCTGGAAGTGTAATGAGTAACTGAGTGAAGTTAAGTGCCTGAAACTCAAATAGACGGGTGAAGCCAGCGCACGTGCTGGAAGCTTCGAACAAGTCAAGCTTCGAAGGCTTAATTTTGGTGTCCAAACAAACGCGCCTCCTGACTCGCGCTCCAATTGGTGGGCGATTTCAAGATTTTGAGGCGCCTTGATGTGAGTTTTTGGAAGTTTCAAGGGCAACCAATCAACTGTTTGTATCTGAAAGCTGAATAAATTAGTAGAAGTGAGCACACCCATCTGACATCTGATCAGGTCAAGCCTCAAAATCCTAACATTGTCGACCAGTCAAACGCACCCACAGTCAACCAAAGCTAAGCCCATAAGGTTTAGCTTGTCCGGAATTTAAAACACAGCGTTAGCTTTGCCACTTTAAATCGTGTTGCAAGTAGTATGCGAAACAACTCGATAAGCTTCAATATGTTGGAAACCTTGATATTGCGGCGAATGATCGAGTCCAGAAGTCTCAGGGAGTAAGCACGCGACACTTCATTTAACGTACATGTCTGAACTTCCAAAGTAAAGCCAATTGTGCTTGATTCTTCCGTGATCAGACAATGGCGCCTTGTGACGAGTAGCTGGATGACAGCTTTACTGTAGCTACCTAATTATGCAGGAGCCGAAATTGTAAGTAACTAATACCAACAGTTAATAATTGGAGTATTAAGCGACTGACTGTGTTGCAGTAGCGCCGTTAAAATTATGACCGAGAGGCCCAGAAGTACACTGGTCTAGCTTAGGCCAAGCAGCCAATGACTCCAAGTATAGCGAGCAGTGTGCATATAACATTTATAACGAACTGGTCAGGAATGCGTGAGTTAAATTTTAACGATAATGATATCGCAAAGCAGAGAAACGGCCAGTATTTCATTTCCAAGCGATGGAAAAAGTAGCGTGTTATAGCCCAAACTGTTTTCAAAAGTAGCCCAAAAAGTAGCAGGTAGCCCAATTCAAAAATTTAGTTGCGTGAAGGCGTCAAAAGTAGCCCAATCCACTACTTGTAGCAAAATCTGGCAACCCTGAACAAATCTCCGGATGTCGTGTCCGGCCGGGGAGAGAGCCTTCGGGTCACCGGTTTTGATAGCCTTAGATAGCCAAAGAGGAGAAGCGGCCGGCTGTGAGGGGTTTTCCCGAAACGGGATGAATGAACAGGAAATTGTTTGTGAGGGGTCGAGCAGGTATTATCCAGGTAGAGTTTGATGGCTGTTGCCGGGCAGAGGTTGGAGTGTTAGCGACCCAGGGCAGGAAAGGTAAAGTCCGGAGCCGTTGGGTGGCGAGAGGCTAGGTTTTTAAATAGAACCCGAGGAGCGGAGGGGAGGAAGACCCTGTCTTCCGTAAGTACGAGGTTCGTCCGGGTGGTAGCTGTCAGTTCGCTCGCTCTGTTACCTGACGCCAGGGCGGCCAGAAACAGGGCCAGGAAGAGATCGTGGATAGTGGTTGGTTGCGGAGCGAATGGTGGGGAGCTTGAAGGTTTCAAGGACACGGTCGATGGACCATTGCGGCACCATCTGTTTTGTAGGTGGGTCGCGGAGGAACTGGCCTCTTGCAAGTAAGGAGCACGTATCCGATGTGAGTTCAATCCCAAAAGTGTAGAGCATCGGGAGCTTGAGCTGGGATCTGCAGTTCAGAATAGAGCGAAGTTCCAGATGTCTTTCGTCCTCGCAGGCGATAAAGAATTCCATCAAGGTTTGAGGCGCGATGCAAGACACATTGGCGGGCAGCCAATCCTTGAAGGCCTTCCAGACGGACTAGGTCTGGCGCGACGTCGAGGCCCGGTGAGCGGGGGTGAGGCGTTTGGAAACCGTTTGTCCGAAAGAAGAGGCGAAGACTTCCTTTGAAAATTGAATCCGGTCCCCTTCTCGGAGGCGAGCCGTCCATTTCTCGTTATGTCCGGTAAGGAGAGGTGCCATTGGTGGCTGGACCTATTTAGGATGTAGGGGAACCACGGTTCTGCTGGGTACCATGGGAGAATTTCGACGCCGTGGTTGTCTGTATGTCCGAAGTTTGGTTATTCCCGTGGGAATGAGCCAATTGGGGGGAAAGAGATAGATTTGCGACCAGAGGTTGCAGAACCAGGCGAGGCGTTGCATCCTACCGCCCTCGGGTCCGGGTGAGAGGAGAGGTAATTGGGGAGCTTGGCGTTTAGGTGTGTTGCCGTCAGGTCGATTTCCGTCGGACCCCGCCAGGTTGTCAGCTGATGGAAGAGGTTTTGGGGTAGTTCCCATTTCCGGGGGGCTGAGATGACCGGCTTAGGGCATCTGCTCTGGTACATAGTAGGGCTGATATGCTGAAAGCTTGGATCCTGAGGTTCCGCTCCATCCCTTCAGTAGCTGGACCAAGAAGGATATTTTTTTCCGAAGGGTGCGGGATTTGCAGGAAAGTTTATTGATCGCGTATTGGGTTGGAGCATTGTCGATAAACAGGTGGATGCCGTGGTGAGACAGATTGAGCGAACTGCTCGAATTTCAGGGTATTTATGTGGAGGGTCTTTTCGTATGGAGACGAAGTTCTGTATGAGAAAATCTCTGCTGAATGTAGAATGTTAGTATCTATGGCCGGGGTCGGAGGCGGAGGTTGTGGGATTTAGTTAAGATAGGACCCTTGGTGAGGTGGGGAAGACGGCTTGACGTATGTAGGCAAGCTTCCGTCCAAGAGGTGGTCGCTGATTCGCTCCCTCTGTTGCCCGAGTCAAGGATGTTCAAACCCAGACTTCTGTGGAAAAGGGGCGGGAAAGCTGGCGGTTTCTGACCCTCGGCTGAAGCCCTTTGGGGGGCTTTGTATGTTAGGCGAGCGAAGCAACTGCTCTCTCATAAGGAAGGAGGAGGAGATTGCTAGGAAGGAGTGAACCACGGGGGACCTACTTGCGGCTTGTAGGTTTGCGTAGCGCGAGAATCCAAGGGACTGTCATCTTCGCAGGTGATGAGAATTTCCCACCAGATTGAGGAGGGGATCAAACCAGTCTCGGAAGATCTTCCGTAGTCTGACGTTTGGGCATCACCGAGGCGAAGGGGCCTCTTCGCTGGAATGAAAAGAAATCAGGGTCAGAGGTACTTGACAGGAGCGAGGGGAATAGCAATCCATAAATATCAGAACCGGATGGGGGAGGGAGAGAGGGAGTCCAGTGTTGTAGCCATCGGGTTGATTTCCGCCCAGCCTTGTAGGTTCCCTAGCCGATGGGAGATCTCATTCCGGAAGAGGAAGAGTGGGTTCAAGGCATCTGCTTTGTAGTAAAGTGGAGTTGAGTCGCAACCTTGGATTTTAGGTTCCTCTCTTTTAGTGGAAAGACCTTGGTGGAAAAGACTCCCGTAACGATGGTAAATGGAAGGATTGGTCATGCGCAGGCTAATTCCTGATGGGTTGTATCCAACAGTTCCCCACCGCTTTTTCGCCAGTCAAGGGGAGTCCGACCGACGAAGGTCGGAGCGAGAGTGATGCAGGAGAATACCGTCTGCTTGGCAAAGGGCACGAGGGTCCCAGAGGTAGAAGCGATTGTTCCAGATGCGGAAAAAATGGGGCTCAATTGACCCTGGCGGGGAATCACTGAGTAGTTGAAGTTAGCAGGGGTTGTAAGGAGAGCGGGAGGACAGTGAGTCCATGTTACTCAGGAGAGGGGATGCCCCCGTGTTCTTCCCGTCTGCATCTACCGGACTTTGAGCCACTGAGAGCTTATAGTAGTTTGGAATTTATTCGTTCCCTCCCTTTTGAGGACATGGGAAGGTCGGGCCTTCGCATGAGTACCTCGGAGGTGGTAAGTGTCCTCACCGATCATCTGCGAAACGGTCGGATGATCCAATCGTCGAAGCTGGGGTCGGTGTGCCCCGTTGGGGAACTACGGGGACCGGATAGTGGTAACTTTGTAGTATGGCCCGGCATCGAGTATCGACCCCGAAACTAGATTCCCAAAGTAGACGCTGGCAGGAAGAGTAGGTGTGTTGAGGGAAGGAGGACCCTAGTTCCGAGCTTCGAGTATTGCTAGATCGAGCATCGAAACTAGATTTCCCTTGGCATCGTCGACAGGCAGAGTTGAGGTGTTGAGGGAAGCTAAACACTAGTTCATGAGCATCGAGCATTGGACCCGAAACCTAGATTCCCAGAGACTTCGTCGAAAGGAAGAACTGAAGTGATGCGGGATGGTAGACACTAGTTGCCGAGCTTCGAACACAGAGCTTAGAGCTTTGAGCATCGAAACTAGATGTTCTTGATACTACGTTGTCCAGTCGATTTGCAGAGATGATCGACCCAGTTAAGGGCATACAGATGTGAAGTGGCTAACACTAGCACAGGAAGAGAAGCGTTGCGTTGGAAGTGAAGAGCTGCGTTGGAGATGTTGCCTGTGCGGAGATCCAAGACGATCTGAGGTACTATGGCTCCGGCAGCACAAAGGAACCTAACCCTTCCCGCACGGGCAGAGGGGGAGTGATGACGTCACAGAAGGTTCCAGAAACCCCTAGTGCGGAAAACCCGCTAAAAGCAGCCGCTCAATTTTTTTCTTTTTCTGTTCCTTATCCACAATCTTCCTCGTCTCTAGGAAAATGAAACAAAGAGAAGAAATCTTACTGAAAGATCGAAGAAAGGCTATCACAGGCTAACATAATTCTGAAATGTAGTAAGGGAAAAACATTATTATTATTTTCAGGGTTTTCCCGCCGTATTTGATGCGAGGACGATATAACAGCGATCTATTCATTCACCAATAATGACGTTAGTATTCAAGGTATAGTCAAAGTATTGTATATAGAATCGTCAGATAGAACAGTGTCTGTTTGTGCTGTGACAGAGTCGGTTGGTTCTTATGACTGGATTGAGGTCTTTAGTAATTCAAATATAGTGCAGTAAATCAATGCTGGATACGAAGGAATATAAGGGGCCTTGGAAGGCCGTTAGATTATCAGAGAAAAAATCTTTGATATTGTCAGCATGAGCGACGAAGTACTGTCGGCGTTGGACGTCGAATTGTGGGCAAGCT
The DNA here is from genome assembly GCA_001587735.2 of Parhyale hawaiensis. Lineage (NCBI taxonomy): Eukaryota > Metazoa > Arthropoda > Malacostraca > Amphipoda > Hyalidae > Parhyale > Parhyale hawaiensis. Next base: position 4,512,378 of record LQNS02278100.1, on the reverse strand, counting down.
TCTAGAATGCGCTTGATAGTAAGGGGAATATTACAGCGTTGGCAATCTGGTTGGGGATCGTCATTCATCAGATATGCCTGGGTTAAGTGGGAGTGACCCACGCGCTTTCTCACCAGTCAGTTGGCACTTTGGGCGCTACCAGAGGTACCTAAATATCGATGGCTGAATTTCTTCAAGTTAATTGTCAGGATCCTTGGCAGCCCATTCAGACTCCCAAGCCTCTCGGACTAGTTTTTTGTAGTACCACTTGTAGTCACTCCGTGGGATTAGTGTGGGATTTAGGGGCTCGTTGAGAGCAGTTTTTGAAGCTTGGTCAGCTAGTTCGTTTCCCAGGACTCCACAATGACTGAGATCCCAGCAAAAAGAAAATTTCTTGGGGCTGGTTGCGATCCGTCTTTGGATCTGGATAACATGTGGCTGAGTTGGGTTATACTGGATGATGCTCAGTATTGCGCTCTGAGAGTCAGTTACTATGACTACAATCATATGCAGCAGCTGATTAGCATAGTGTAAGGCATAATAAATTACATAGCTCAGCTGTAAATGAGGAAGCTACGCTTTGTATACGGCAAGCGTGCTTATGCAATGCATGAATATATGCATATGAAACTGCGTATTAGATTTGGAGCCGTCGGTGTACCTACTAGCGAGGTACTGAGGGGATCTCGCAAGTACAAGGTGAAAATTTTTCATGTTTTGAAAGGCCAAGTCCCTTTTTCGGGCTTTAGTAGGTTTCTCACATACGGTTATATCTGGAATGAGCCGAGGGGGTACGGGGTTTGTGGACTCCGGGAGAAAGAAGAAAAAATTCCGGTACTCTATTTAGCTACATTATTTTATATTATTATTCGCGAATAGAATCCTCGGGATCTTGAGGTATTTTCAGTGATAAGATCACCATTGCTTTTAAAAATTTTGCATCGCTGTGCGTGACTGAAATTCACCCGCAGTCTGGCATAGTAGTTTACGTATACTGTCGGGCGTATTTGAGGGGAATCATTCCCGTTTCGGCATGTAGACTTCGTCCAGGAGTACCGGTAGTCTTGAAGAGACCGGTAGCTATCCACAATCCAAGATGTTGTACCGGATCCAATAGCTTGAGGGTTGCTTCGCATGCAGAAGAATATGCTTTCGCACCGTAATCGAGCTGAGGTTAACCAGCATAGTGTAAAGTCGGAGAAGGGAACAACGATCTGCTCCCCAGTCCGTGGAAGTTAAATATTTCAAGATATCCAAAGTCCTGAAGCACTTTTTCTTCAGGTTGGTTACGTGTGGTAGCCAAGTTAACGATTTGTCTAGAGTTAGCCATAGATATTTATATTGTTCTACATTCAATATAGCGTCATTGTTGCATGTTAGGTTGTGGGATGTCTCTGGGCATCCAGGAATTCTACATACATGAAGGCTAGCCGTTTTATCGAGATTAAAAGCAAAGCCCGTTCGAGCGCTCCAAATAGCGATTGCGTCCACGGCTTTTTGTAGTTGCCGTTCAACCGCTCGGGTTGGCTACTCGAATACTAGACGGCAAAGTCATCAACATAGAGTGAGCATTTAACTGTTGTGGGCAAAGAATCAGCTATGTGATTTATAGCAATTAGAAAGCAAGTGCAGGACAGAACGCTTCGTTGGGGGGGGGGGGGTCCCTCAGTTAGGGGTACCACTTTGGAGAGCGCCGATCCCACTCTAACTCTAATGGTCCGTTCCGAAAGGAAGTTCTTGATAAAGGCTAGCATGTGTCTCCTCAGTCCGTATGATTGGAGAGAGCGAAGGACTCCGCATCGCCAGGCAGTATCATAGGCCTTAGCAATGTCAAAGAATATGATGATCGTACGTTTTTTTGCTTGAATAGCCTCTTGCATAGGGGATATACGGTCATTTTCTTCCAGAAATCTTACAAGTCAGATATTGATTATTTTTTCAAGAAGTTTACAGAGGCAACTTGTTAATGATATGGGCCTGTAGTTTGATGGATCTTTTGGGTCTTTCCCCGGTTTTGGGATAGGTATAATTATTGCTCTTCGCCATCTCTGAGGGAAGCAGTCTTCGACAAATATTTTATTAAACAAATATAAGATGCTCTGCAGTAAAGAGTCGTCCACTGCTCTAAGCATGGAGTAAGTGATGCAGTCCTTCCCAGGAGAGGTGTCACCGCACTGTCGAAGAGTAGATTTTAGTTATTTCATATTGATCGGAACATTGTAACTTAGGTTCTGGTTGGTGAAAAAGTTTAAGCGTTTTAATTCTTGATTTCGCTTATAGTTATTACAACCGGGCGCAGGCGTAGTAATTTGGGATAGTGTAGCGAAGCTATCAGCAAAGATATCCGCTACGGCCCCTGGCTTGGTTTCAGTGCGGTTGTTCACGAGTAAAGCTGGTGTAGGGCTAGGCGAGAATTTTCCTGAAACTTTAGCCATCTTTTTCAAGATTTTCGATGGTGGTTGTCTGCTATTTATGGACGAGGTATAACCTCGCCACGAGGTTTTCCGGATGTTACTAAACACAAGAGAGAGAGATGCCTTCAATCTCCGCGAGAACATCGTCAACGGATTCTATGGTTCGGAGGTCCTGGTTAGTACACATAAGTTGCCGGAATTCGCTCAAATTGGCTTTTTTGGTGTTAAACATAGTCGCACTGCGACCAGGAATAGCTCTCTTAAAGGTGATTTTTATGGGTTAGTGATCGCTATTATAGAGATCATCAATGATTCTGTATTCGAAGTCTAGCAGATAGTCAGATGAACACAGAGATAAGACAATAGTTGCTTGTGTGTTGGTGTCTACATGGTGATGTGTAGGTGTCCCATAGTTCAAGTGAGAGATGTTTCGGGTTTCTATATTGGTGAATATAGCTCCGCGTACATCAGTATCTTGGCCCCCCTACATGGGGTCGTGAGCATCCATGTCTCCCAGTATTAAATATGGGGGTTGTAGCTGGTGAAGCAGGGCATTGACATCGGGTTCAGAGGTGTCTAATCGGAACATACATAAAGAACAAATTGTATAGCATTTTGGATGAAGATAAATTTTTATGGCAGCTGCCTGTAAATTAATGTTGAGAGTTATAGGGTCATACTGGCACAGATTGTGTATTAAAATAGTCGCTCCGCGTTTGTGGTAGTCAGGTTGAACGGGGGTCGACACAATGAGAGAATATTGGGAAGGGGGAGTGGCTAGATGGCCGTTAAGTAAGGTTTCCTGTAAACAGACACATACAGGTTCTTCAGCATTTAATAGTATTTTTAGGTCAGTGAACTTAAAATTATACGTTTGTAAATTCCATTGGATTATTTTTAGCATAGAAGCTAAAGAGGGGGGGAGATATAAAGTTACATCTCGCTCCTTTCTGCTACTATGTATTACACAGATATGTTCAAGCTGTTCCGTGTGAGGTGGACGGTCAGTGTCATGGACACAGCGTTTTGTAGTTTTATCCGTAGTGCTGGGAGAAGAGGATTATTACTCCCTTTTTGAAGATTGGTTGGTAGACTCCATATGAGTTTCTTCTTGTTGTGAAGAGTGTGGGAGAGAAGGGGATCGTTTTGGGTGGGTTTTGTTACTTGAAAGAGAGCGAGTAGTCCGACTCTGCGGTTTTTGTCGCTCCGAGCTCCGGTCTTGTTTGTTCATAGGCTCTTTATTAGGACAATCCGGTGGAGGAAGATTTATTGCAGGTCTTGTAGGTTCTTGGGGAACCTTAAAAGTGAAGTTCGATGAGTTTTTAAGTGTAGCCATTCGGATGTTGGTTGGCCTAGGGCTAGTTAGTGCGAGGCTGGGTAGCGGGGTGCCGGGCGTTGTTCTGGTACTGTTTTTAGGGATAGCACCAGAACTAGCGGTCCCTTTAGATTCGCCGAAGTCTTCTCTGAGGCACTAGATGTGGTCGGTGTTGCTTGCGCATCGTTTCAAGTTGTTACGGACTTCGGATGCTGGTAGGACTGTTTACTTGCTCCTTAAACTTGCTGATTAAGGATACTTCCTGTATGGACTCCTTGGGCAGGGGATCCGGCAGTAATAGCAGTAGTGCTAGGGTTGGGCTTCTGCTGTCGGGACTGTCTTGTTACAAAACTTTACGACTTCCCCTGCTCCTAATATCGTCCTTGCACAAGTTCACGAGCATTAGAGAATTCAGTTTGCTGGTTAACCATGGTTGCAAGTATTTCTTTACGGAAAAGATAGCTGGGGCAGTCAGAACTTTTTGGACGCAAGTATTCTCGTCGGAGCGACATCGCTTTTTGGTGTGCCCAAGTTTTTGGCACTTGGGGCAGCGTAGTGGGTTTGGGATGTATGCCTCCACAAATTCGCTGTACCAGGAGCTTAGTTGGATAGTTGGAGGAAGAGAAGAACTGTTAAATGTGAGAATAAATATATTGGTTTCTACCAACTTGCCACCTCTATTGAGCTTGATTTGTTCAATATTGGTGACTTGTTGGCTTTTTAGGACGCTATGTAGGCGTTCAAGAGGGGTGTTACACATGGCTCAGCTGTATACAGTGCCCTTCACCGAGTTCAGGGATCGGTGGAGTGATACTGTCGCAATACAGTTTTCTAGTTTTTTTTTTTTTCACCTCTTTCAGGCGAGTTTCCTGCTCTTTGCAAGTGATTTCAGCTAATAAAGAGTTTGTAGAGATTTAGCGAATGGTCTTCAGGGTACCAGCCTCGTTTTGTAGGTCAATTCCTGCCGACACCACGTCTACGTCCTTTTGGAGGTCGTAGCCTGGGAAGTTCATTACATAGAACGTTAGGTAATGTGGAATATCTTTTACTCTGTCGAGAAGAGACAAGTGATGAGAACTGATGATTTGAGTTTTCATCAGTTGGTTTTCCGGGACGTCATGATTTATGGTTCCAGGGTCAGGGTCCTTACTGTTGAGCCAGTAAGTCTGAGTGTAAGCTGAGTCATGAGTAGGACTCGACGTAGTCAGCCTACTAGTCGAGTTAAGGGTGGTGGGAGTTCGGCTTCTGTAAGGAGACGTGGAAGTGGGGGTTTGGCCAGCATCCAATGACGCGCCATTGGCGGCTAGCACCGGCTCCGAAGTATTCGGGGCCAGTGCCGCCCCCCTCCCGTCCCTCTAGCGTCAGGATTGTACTGGGAGTCAGTAGCAGTACAGCCGCCGGTCCCAAGCTTCGCATTGTCGGGCTCTTCCATGTTCAGGGTCATGGCGTCTTGGTCATGTGACTGATAGTGGGGAATCACGTACCTACGGATAGGTACAGTATGGACGGGGCAAGACTCCAGTAGGTCCGCCCCGTCCTAAGAAGTCGTTAGTTTTTTAATATTTACAGAACCAATTGGACATACACATAGAGAAAACAAATAAGAAGAAAAAAAAAACCCACGGTTCAGTGGGCCGGGCGCTGTTGACGTTTCTTCTACAAACATTTCAGATTATGATGGAAAAAAAGATAAATATCTTGAGTAATAAAGGAGATAGAAGATATCAAGTAGGTATACTAACGTTACCACCACGAGATAGTGTCGTACAGCTTGAATACAATTATAGTAATTGTATCCCAGAAATCATATCCGGGTCAGTTGATGTTAAGCGTCCCTTCACCAAAGATAACAAAATAGTTCATAAGTAGCAGTAAATGCACTGGTAAAGGGAGTACTTAACATCCATCGGCATGAAGAATGGGCCGTTATTGCGCACCTTTCTAGCGGGAACCCACTGAGAAAGGTATAGGTAGTTAGGGTAACGGATATCACCACTGGTATCGTGCAGTCTAGCGCGAAACATTTCACAAAGCCGAACTCCCAGCAGAGCTGGGCTGGCACCAGTACAATACAAACTAAGGAAAATGTTCGAAGAAGTATCGGACGAGAGCTCAAGGCACTGTTAGACTGAGATATGATTTCGTACGTTCGAAGCAGCAGAAGCACGCACGTAGATGGGGTGCGAGCATTCGGTTACGGTCGCTTTAGTCAACGTCACTGTTGGTATATGAAGTAAGCTTCTATTGCCAGGTAGTCGACATTAAATGACTGGGCTGTTGGCGCGTACCTTCTAGCGGGAACCCCGCTGAAAAGAGGTGCAGATAGTTCGGGTAAAGCGTATTACCACCGGTGTCTAGCTGTCTAGCGCGAGACACCTCACAGAGCAGAACTCCCAGCAGAGCCAGGATGGAACAAGTCAAAGACAACGTGCGGAGAGATTTTCTGTTTTGGAACTTCCCCTGCTGTCTTAAGAGAGGTGCTATGAGACTTGGACGCAATGCCAAGTACCGGAACCGTCAACTCTCAGACAGATAATGGGCGAGGACAGCCAACGGTCAAATTGGGTCGGATCCCAGACCCTGCAGGTAGAAGTTTTTTCAACTTTATTTTATTATTTTGTTATTTTTTAAACACAGGTTATTCACAAAGTATCTTATAGCTAATTAGGTTGGACTTTTGCACCTTGTCCAGTTGTGGGCAGCTAGTTCGCAGGTCCACGCATATTGCTGGTAACTGTCTCGACCTCGTTATGACTGATGTCCCGGACTTGATGACGGTATCAGTTGGCTCCCCTATTGGCTCTTCAGACCACTCACATCTTGTTGTGTCGTT
>LQNS02278100.1:4435110-4446817 GCA_001587735.2 Parhyale hawaiensis | reverse complement strand
AACTTGATATTTTGATGTTTACTATTTAGATATTCAAGAAATAAATCAGAATCTGTTTGATTCTTAAATATTAAAAAGGTGTCATCTACATAGCGACTGTAGTGGATCGGTTTGAAGTCATTAGAGCAATCGTTAAGTCTTTTCATGGAGAACACACTACTGCAAGTTTAGATCCCATTGCTGTTTCTTTAGTGAATTTATGCAGCTAGTTTAGCTTTATAGCTAAAAGGGAGCAAGTTAGGTCTCAAATTTAATATATGAAGCTGGCCAAAGAGGCATTGGCTGCAAATCTTCGAAGAGGCGCTTGCAGAGCTAGGATCCCAAAAACAATAACTCGAATCCTTGTGGAAGCCCTCCCAGCCCGCAGCACAATTTAACCTCCCATGACAGCAGATAGACAATAAGCTTCAGAAAGGCAGCCCACAGACGCATACCCACACCGTGCCAACACAACCTTCACTTTCGCTTTGCTACAACGAGCTGTTAAAAAGGGTCGCGTCTAGCTCATCTTCCATGGGCACACTTTACCTCTAACCACCACTAAGAAAAAGAATTATGAAGTATTTCAGTATAGTAGAAGACACATTAATCCGCGATAGGATAACTGATCTTCTAGGAGGCGTGAAGTAAAGACGACAAGGTTGGGAAACCACAGCTGTTATTACTACCACCCTCATTGTTGGACAACTTACTTCTCTAGCTACACTAGACTTTGTTCATCGTAAGAAAACAGCAAGTCCCATCTATAGAACATGATTTCGAATAAGGTTGAAGACGTTAGTGCCGATAGATACACTCAGTAATAATACTACATAGACAAATCCGGATAGTTTATGAACATCAAGGAATCATCACCAGTTAACTCAATTTATCAAAAGTACACGAACTTTCTTAAGCATTCAGGTTGACCTAACAAACCAGTCTAGGAAGATACAATAGATTCTACATTTGTTGAGCCTCCTTCGATACAAGGCGCTGTTTCTACAAAGGAAAAGGAAAGGGGAATATAGAATGTTGACAGAAATGTGGAAAACGTGAAATATATGCAGGAGAGTGTTCCGACGCTGGATCAAATGGCATGGGTAGGTACAGCAGTTGGAGTGAGCACGAAAGAAAGATATCCCGAAGTCATAGGCAAGGCAAAGATAACCTAGGTGGTTGCCTGGAGGAAAACTCCCGGGCGATTTGAGCCCTTAGGCCTATTTTACCCGGAACTCTGGACTGCATTATATAGAGCCTGTGATAGGCAACCGTGGTAACTACATGCTTACGAGTGGTTGTCGTTGGTTAACGTCTCACCAGTAGAATCTAAGTGCCACAGTCTTTGACCGCATAGAGGAAGGGGGGTGAGACTTTTCGATCCTACAGCCAAGTGCGGTAGACCAAGTGTTGCTACCGCAATTAAATAACAGGGCCGCACCTCAGTTCAACCAGAAGTCCTACAGGGGACCAAATGTGTAGGGAATGGCAGGAGTGAGGTGAAAAGGGTTTTACTGCTCCACTTCTTGATGCATTTGTGAGAATTATAGTAGCACCCCGTCACTAGCGGTCAATGCTGCAACTTTGGCACTATCAACTGGCACCACTGGGTTGGTTACTTTCAATACAGGAAGTGATTTTCCCTCAGCAGAGTCTTAGGATAAAATTCTCTTGGAAAATGATCGCAACAAGTAGCATTTGCTCTAGCTCTTGGAGGAGGGATGGAAGGAGGGCTGAGCATCGTAAATATAAATAACAAACCCATCAAATTCCTCGGATAGGTTCAAGAATGGTTAACCTAGGGGAGACAGCATTACCTTAATGTCTGAGGGAGATACTGCAGGGCGGCGAGCTCGGTACCCAAGAGGCAGATCTGGATGTTCTCGAGCTGTGGCAGCGCCGTGAACAGCCACTGCAAGTCCTCCAGTGTCATGCCTTCACAGCTCTGACGAACAAGCACAGCTCTGATTTAGCTACTACACAGGAGATGAAATACATGGAGGGTGCGTCAGTACGTTGTCCTATTCAAGCGACAGCAAAGAGAATTCCCTTCAATGTTGGATAAAATCTACTGCTGCAAGTCAAGCATGTACCGTCATATGATAAAGATGCACGAAGTTGTCTCTCCTGCCGGCCGGCGAGTAACAGGGGCATGCATAGAATGACATACTTCCGTGTTTGACGGCTCACGTCCTACCATAGTAACGAGGTTCAAACCTCCTTGTACTAAAGGGTTATGGCCAGCCACTTTCAACCAGGTCCTATCACTGGCTGGACAGCCAGGATCGATGGCATTATCAAGTTTGACTACAGGGCTAAGTTGTAGCATTAGATGGGCAAATATATACCAGTACTTCGGAGGTCATGCAAACTCAAACCAAATATCCAATATTAATTTTACTTGTAGGCGAACGGCAAGACAGTGATGCTAGGGAATCTAATGTACACTTGCAGTCAAATGACATTACATTCATTACGTAATGAGCACTTGAACTTGATAGGCGATAGCATTGAACTGGCGAGTAGAACCCGACGATTCAGAGAGGAGAAGCACAGAACACACAGTATGTTTAAACTTGCACCGCATGCACACACTGGAACATACGGGATCAACGTGCAAGGGAACATTACGATAGTATCAATAGAACAGTACAAAGAAGGTTTACTGAAGCTTCGGAGAGAATCTGTTCTTTTCCGCGTCGCAGTGAATTTCATCGGTTATCGTAAAGGAAGGTTTCGAGATATTGGCGAACTCAAACGAGTTCAATTAGTTACAAAGCGGCTATTGCTGGCAGGAAAATATGTTATAGTTAGGAAGTTTAGGACTCCGTTTTCGAGCGGAACGACATCACAGAGGAAAGAGCAAGGGACATAAAGTATGCCAAGAGAAACGGGGAACCCATGCACGAAGGTGTTCCCACACAGGATCAACGCACATTGGAACAGCAAGTCGGGGAAGAAGAGGAAGATCAGAATAAAGCACGAGCAGGTAGGAGTATGAAAATGGAAGAAAGCAAAGAGGGCACGAAAGACAGACGTCACGAAGGCCTAGCTAATGGCTATGGTAACCAGAAAAACATAGTGTAAAGCATCTCAAGGAAATAAAAGGAAATGGGAAAAGACACTCGTGCGAAGGGCTCCTTCCGTGGTTCCCTACAAGTGAGTAGGTAGGAGGCCCGAGAGAGAGGTGGCTTACCATCAATGATAGCCCCGCAAACAATCCAGAAAGGGAAGTATTAATGACCTACCTTATTTCACACAAACTAACCTAATCAGCAGGAACTGCGGAGTATCACCCGCGGAAAGACACTCAGGCTGACTGACCTTTGAGTGCGGGAGGCCTATAGGTATTCCGACAGGGACAGGGTCTGCTGGAATGACCCCCTGAGCGGACATGGTAAGCCAGGAGAGGTAAGCCAAACAGAATAAAACATCATTCGTAGGAGACTATAAACGAAAGAAAGCAAAATAGGCACGAGAAAAATTGTTTCGGAGGACAAGATCAGACTAAATGTGAGTGCATACTATATATACACTATTGGTCCCTGCACATAACACAAAGTGTTCGAACGATGTGTTGCGATGTTGCCAACACAACTGTGTGTCTACCGAGACTTTGATAAAATGCTACTCATGCCAGTTGGCCTCTTGCAAGTAGCTACCATGCCAGTTGGCCTCTTGCAAGTAGCTACCATGCCAGTTGGCCTCTTGCAAGTAGCTACCATGCCAGTTGGCCTCTTGCAAGTAGCTACCATTTGTGACATTTTGGATATTTCTACAATTGGGACTGAACTGCAGACGGAGAGGTAGCAACTTTCTGCAGCTTACATGGAAGCAACACAATCGAATGCTTCGTACTGTGTATGGAGGACAAAAGACAATAGCGTGAACCAGCCTGAAAGAAGCTACCTACCGTAACTCACGGGATCTTCTTGTAGACGCGACTTTTAAAAAATTATGGTGAACCAAATTCCCATCATAAAAGAGCTCACCTCCAGTTGACTGAGATGTGTCAGAGGGAACAGGCGTTGGGTTTCCCGGTAGGACATCGCAATAAGGAGGACGAGATTATTAGCGTGCAGCTCCTGTAGCTGAAGACATCCCTGTAACACCGCCAGCACTCCCATGTCTGTAACCTGACCACAGCACACTTCAGTACACTGCAAACGTACTTAACCACAACACCGGAGAAGACGAACATATAAGATTTTCGTAGAATGTGTTTGTTTTGGAATTCGCTACCCGAATTATATCATAATAAATACGGTATTTTTTGACACAATTTGAAAAAAACAGCAAAATATGTATGGTAATGCAAATCAAACACAAAATCAGTAAAAAAAAGTACTAATAAGACAACAAATTGAAAACAATCGGTAGCAAATGAAAAATGTTTTCTAAAATGGTTTATGGAGGAGGGGTCCCGGAGCTAATGTCTCACTCTTGTACAGTAATTTCAAGAAGGGCTCGTAGATAACCTCTCATTTTAAAGCCAAAGTTGTTGCATCCGCAAGTATGTGGATAAAAGCTATTTAAGGTTTGTACGCTTCCGGTGCAAAGTGCCATGATTAATAAATATTACAATTTTATGAACAATTATTGTTCGAAGAAACTTTGTAGGTATAAATATGGCCATTTATGGGTCAAATTGTATTAGGTATTATAAGAAGATTTAAGCTCCCTAAATAAGTACCTACTAAGCTCTTCTAAGAGAGGAAAAGGAAGGGACATATAGTATGTCGATAGAAGAAACGGGGAACCCATGCACGAAGGTATTCCCACACAGATCAATGTGCATGGGAACAGCAAGTCGGGAAAGAAGAGGAAGAACAGACAACAGTAAGATCAGTAGGAGTATGAAAGTGGAAGGAAGCAAAATGGGCACGAAAGACAGACGTCCCGAAGGCCTAGCTAATAGCTAAGGTAACCTACANGTGCCGTACACCAAAGTTTTCATGTGGCCCCAGAAAAAGAAATCCAGTGGATTGAGGTTGGGAGATCTAGCAGGCTATGTTACTGGACCATTTCGCCGGTCCGGTAAAGTAATTTGTAAACACAGTGTTGCCATAACGTAGGCAACTGCTGTATTGCCAGATTCAAAGGTATAACTAGGATTAACGTATAGACTTATTTACTATTTGTAAAGATTACCCTAAACGTTACACATGTCAATATCTCGGAAACGAACAAGTTTTGGAATTTTTGGTATTCGTGAAGAAGTGTTTGTTTTGAGTGTCCCTATCACCTGTGAAAGTTTGGCAGAGTTTTTTTGCAACACCCGGTATATACACTTTTGGTCCCTGCACAATGTGCACATAACACAAATGCACATAACACAAAGTGTTGGAACGATGTGTAGCGATGTTGCCAACACAACTGTGTGTCTACCGAGACTTTAATAAAATGCTACTCGCGCCAGTTGGCCCCTTGCAAGTAGCTACCACTTGTGAAGTTTTGGATATTTCTTCAATTGGGACAGAACTGCAGACGGAGAGGTAGCAACTTTCTGCAGTTTACATGGAAGCAGCAACACATTCGAATGCTTCGTACTGTGTATGGACGACAAAAGACAACAGCGTGAACCAGTCTTGAAGAAACTACCTACCGTAACTAATGAGATATTCTTGAAGACGCCACTTCTAAAAACATTATGGTGCACCAAATTCCCGCAAGAAAAGAGCTCACCTCCAGTTGACTGAGATGAGTCAGTGGGAACTGGCGTTGGGTTTCCCGGTAGGACATCGCAATAAGGAGGACGAGATTATTTGCGTGCAGCTCCTGTAGCTGAAGACATCCCTGTAACACCGCCAGTACTCCCATGTCTGTAACCTGACCACAGCACACTTCAGTACACTGCAAAGGTACTTAACCACTACACCGGGGAAGACGAACATATAAGATTTACGTAGAATGTGTTTTTTTTTTACTTGGATACCCGAATTATATCATAATAAATACGCTATCTTTTGGCACAAGGTGAAAAAACACCAAAATATGTATGGTAATGCAAATCAAACACAAAATCAGTAAAAAAAGTACTAATAAGACAACAAATTCAAAACAATCGGTAGCAAATGAAAAATGTTTTCTAAAATGGCTTGTGGAGGAGGGGTCCCGGAGCTAACGTCTCACTCGTGTGCAGTAATTTCAAGAAGGGCTCGTAGATAACCTCTTATTTTAAGCCCAAAGTCGTTGCATCCGCAAGTATGTGGATAAAAGCTACGGTATTCAAGGTTTGTACGCTTCCGTTGCAAAGTGCCATGATTAATAAATATTACAATTTTATGAACAATTATTGTTCGAAGAAACTTTGTAGGTATAAATATGGCCATTTACGGGTCAAATTGTATTTGGTATTATAAGAAGATTTAAGCTCCCTAAATAAGTACTAAGCTCTTCTAAGAGAGGAAGAGGAAGGGACATATAGTACCTATGTCGATAGAAGAAACGGGGAACCCATGCACGAAGGTATTCCCACACAGATCAATGTGCATGGGAATAGCAAGTCCGGAAAGAAGAGGAAGAACAGACAACAGTAAGATCAGTAGGAGTATGAAAGTGGAAGGAAGCAAAATGGGCACGAAAGACAGACGTCCCGGAGGCCTAGCTTATGGCTAAGGTAACCTACTCAAACCCTCTGGGGGCGCTACTCCCCATAGGTCAAATTGTACCAAAAAAAGAGAATCAGCTGCAATATAAGTTTCAGGAATCGAGCATATGATTTTATGACACACGATCATCTAGCCTATAATTCAAGACCTCAAAGAACGTGAACCTGCAAGGCCCAGCATCCGACATAAAAGACGCTACATGGTTCCGACAAAGCTCTTCCCACTACAAGTTGACGTTCACTTATCCATAACGTTAAATATAGAAGCGAAATTCAAAAAATGCGAACGGTAAAGCAGACTACTGCTGGCAGAGAAGCACTCAACTACGGCCACAGAATTCTCCATAGAGTGAAAACAGGAGCACACTCGCCTGTCGGCCGGCACGATGAAGGGCACGTTCCATTGAGCGCCGAAATTAAGTTTTGAGGCTTGACTTGGTCGATGCTTCACGCGGGTGTGCTGGCTTCGACCCCTTGAATTGGGTTTCAGGCGCTGACTCTCAATAGGTTACCCTCGAGACTTTCAGAAACTCAATCCTGCTCCGTAAAATGGAGTTTGCAGCGGGTCCAACGTCATCGCGTGGCTTTTAACTCTTGCAGCGCGATCTCAAGAGACTAAGCTGAAGCTGCTCTCTGAAGTTCCGGACAAGTCGAGTGAGCTCGGCTTAAATCGACTTAAGGATCCAATGGTACAAGCGCTAAGGCCAGCATATTTGAGATAAGGTTCAATGAGACAATTTAATCTCAATAGCATTAACTTGTCTAAAACTTCAGTCATGAAGGTTTCTTTCGCTATTCTGGACTGAGTCGCGGGCGTTAACCCTACAATGAACTCAAATACCATCCTACAGAGCTGAGTGGGAGGCCGTCTCAAGGGTTATCATTGCGGCTATAGCAGCTGGATTTCGATCTCAAACAGCAAACCCAACGCTAATAAATGAAGTTCCCGATAAGGTAGAGTTTATGTCATTAATTTATTCCAATGACAGTCTCAAGCAGAGACACAGTGAACCGGTTCTTTTCCAACTACAAACGGAACGAGTCTTTAATTGTTACACACTCCATCACTTTACTTCGTGCCTCCACACAGCTGCCGCTACAGCCAGAAATTTGAGTCCCAAAATTTAGACTAACTGCTTAACAGGACATATATGAACATATTTAACATAGTGTTCACACAAGATTCAACTGTATATTAACTTATTTTAAAACAAACTTTAGTCTCACAACATCCATCTCAATGAACTAGAAGCAGCAGCAGCAAAAGCACGCGATGCATCTTAAGGAGGTTAAATTTTCAGATTAAAAACTTCATAACGGAAATATCGCACAATAAGTTCAAGTTTCTAGAAAATGGTTAGTGAATTTTTGCCCAGGAAGTTCAAACTTAACACTTAATAGATTAGATAGTGGACAATAAACGGGCCAACAGGCCCATTCCCATTGAGTACCCGGGACTTGCGTTGTGGCCCTGTATGAGCTATTGCCATTATGTCAGAATAATTAAAATAATTGGGGAAGAAAAGAAGAAGATGAAGAGAGTAAACTGAGCCTACAGTTGATCGTGCAAGCACTACAAATGCAGATTCTCGGAGCTAGAGGTCGGTAAGTACGTAGAGGAGTTACCAGTACTTCCCGTGATACCTACAGATTGTAGTACGAAAATCGACGTAGTCGCTGGCATAGAGACTAAGAATTCCCATAGCAATAGCACACTTACATGCATACAGTCTTGCAGTCCTAACACTGCGATTTGTTTGCAGTATTTGACCAGAGCCATCACGCCTTCGTCTGACACCTGTAAAATTGGGTTATTTTTATAAAATACTGGCCTATCTACTATTATGACATTATTATTATAATGAAGTAATTAGTTTAGCCGATATTACCATGACAATACCGGCTGCCAACGAGAAACTGGGACAGTTTTTAAAACATTTTCTTTTTCCTAGGTCATCTATGTAACCTTTTCTCTTTAAAATTACAAATTCAACATTTAAAGTTCGCGAATCAACAGTTTTTCACCGTTTAAAATGGTAAGCAAAGATAACCTTACCTTCATACCTAAAGGATAATATTTGAGACGAAGTCATGACGCCCATAACGTGCATCTGCAGAGGTGATAAAATTTAATTGTAGAAAGATAATTGCCAAAAAGTACTGCCCTGGTAACTGTGCATCAGAGATTATTTAGCTGGATCTTAATATGCTGGATTTTTACTAGGCATGATAGGTGGAACTTTGGATGGCTTTGAGCTAATTACTCCATAGTGTCTTCGAATACCCACTTCATCGATAACAAATTTATCTCGTCAACGAAGAAACGAACAACTCCTCTACGGTCCTACAGGCAGTCAAGCAGCAAAAGGCTCCTCCATTTTGTACTGCATTGGCCTTCGAGCGGCCCGTAGGGATGTCTCGGCTCCTTCTGACATAAGAATTCATTTTCATATCGACTCTTACAGCTTTCGATGTAGTCACTTTGCTAACATTGCGATTTTCGGCCAATAATGCCACCAACTTGGATGGATTGGTATTGAGTGACCTTTCTAAGTTAAGAAAAAGCTAGGAGTATGTTTTAAATCACCTTATAGACTAAGAGTTTTTCATTCGACTCCTTCTCCAGCTTCCAGCTAGTAAGCTTGCAATAATGTGAAAAACAGAACTTCTTGCATATCCTTTGACCATGATAATCTCTGATGCACAGTTTCCAGAGCACTACAATATGACAATTATATTTCTACAAGTAAAAAAATTCCTTTCCTTACCTTTCGGCATTTTAAATGGTAAATAACTGTTGATTCATAAACTGAAAATGATCAATTTTAATTTTTAACAGAAAAAGTTAGGGACCTTACCTGAAAAAAAAAGAGAATTATTATTTACAAAGTCCCAATTTACTGTTTACACCCGGCAAGCGAGCAAGAAGCCGTGCGAGGACATAGGTAAGCTCTTATATGACGGTATCCTGACGCAAGACAGGAAGAACGATAGTCAAATGAGGTAAAGTCCCGGGTACAGGACTAGCATGTAATGCGGGGGGAAATTTATGTTTATGGCTGCATTACGTTTTCTCTTACATACTGCAAGGCGTTACTTTTGAAGAGCTTAAAGACTCGACAATGGAGGTTTTATCCGGGCGAGATCCAGCAAATAAATATGAGCCGTAGGTATCAAAATACGGTACCTGGTACGGTAATTTGGTGAATTTTCACCACATTCACTACCATATAAGCCACCGATGGCTCACACTTGCTTAATTCCCTGCTAACGCTAGGGGCCGCCCCAGAAGCTGAAACTGCAACTCAGCTTCTGGGCGGCCCCAAATGTTGCTCGAGTTTCCTGTGGAACGTCATGGTAGCCAATGCATTAAGAAGCCTAGAAGGTGGTGGTTCTGTTGTCCTCGATCAACGAAGATTGATGGTCAGATGCAGATCAGAGAGGAAGGTATTCCTACAAAGTAACTAGCTGAAGTTCGTATTAGAAAAGCTATAAACGATATGCAACAGTTCATAAAAAGCATAGGCAGTCTAGAAGGGTAGGTACCGTACCAGTGGCACTTGGCTGGATTAGAGTAGCCTGTCAGGTAAAATATTGCAGTATAGAGTGATGAGTAAACGTTAGGGCAGCCCATGGGGTATGCGGTTCCTGGATGCATTTCCGGGACACGGAGGTCTCCAATCCCGACTTTGGAGAAAAAGTATAGAAGGATATAGATTTCTAAGGATCTTCTCCTGAAATTAAGACCAGTGAGAAATATTCTCAGCAAAAGCAGCGTGAGTGCCTGAGCTAGCTGTATCTTATAGCGGTCAGCAGGCTTCTAAATAGCACTGCAAACCGTGTACCAGCAAAAACTAATCAGTTGGTACAGCAGCTTGAATATTTGGTAAATTATGAGGTAGCGAACAAGTCCGGAGAGAGGAGATTTTGGTTGGTGTTGCCCGAAAGGAGCAAGTTTTCGCTGCAGCTTGTCCCAGACCAAAGAAATGGCTGCAGGTATCAAGAGGGCAGACGTACAGTACTGAATATACAGCCTCAGCCTCGTCATGTCATGCATGACTTCAGGGCTAACACTTATCTCACCTCTGCTTAGCGGAAACTCCCGACGTGTCCGAGATCCAATGTCAGGTATTGATCAAAAGATTTGAGTTATTGTAATATATATATATTATTCCGCTCCAGAGTCTAGACTGGAAGATAACAAACAGTGGCAGGGTATTGTTTTAAAAAAAACATAGGAATAGCTCTATAACTACAAAAGCGATTAATTAAGTTTTAGGGATACCTTTAAAAGAGCACGTTACTCAAGTTGTCCTCCGTTCCAGGGAAAGCATCCGAGGCACTAACACAAAAACAAGCCGTGCGTATTAAAGTAAGTGGTGTTTTTCAGTGGCACCGAATCGCATCTTTGGCTGAAAACCCTAAGTTAAACTGAGCAGGCGGCCTTGAGCCTTAACGACAGCCCTGGGAGGACGAGCAATAACTATTCCCTTCTCCAAAGCCAGGTATAGAGGCGGAAACTTGTTGAGGAGACTGAGCGTGATCAAATGACCATGTCTGCTTTACGGTCCAAAAGCGTCTGGTGAACCGTAGTAACAGGCACTACTAGTACTAGAACACCAGCCTACGTACGGACTCACAGTGGACAGTCTAAGTCTGGCGACTCGCAGCAGTGGGCAGTACTGGGCAACTGTCACTAGGATACAGTCATTGCACTTGGCAGGTAAGATGAGCTCCGTCAGCTGATGCATCCGAGACACCTGCAACAACAGAAACATAGCGAGTCGCGCAGATACCCACAGCACCGAACATAAGCCATACTTGCTCCTTCAGTGCAGGGAACACGGTGCACAGCATGTGCCACATAATTTTGTTTGCATTTACACTACAGAATTGACTCTCAAAGCGTGAGGAGCAGCGGGCTTCAAAACGACGTACAATATCGAATAATGCAATTCCTAAGTGCACCCTACATTTTACTTGGTCCCTGAATGGCTATCGGTTGGATGTGGCAAATCAGCAAAACTAAAGTACATGTCACGCTTTATTGCAGGTTGAGTTTTTAGCAATTTTAGTTAAAAGACACAATACTAAAGGGATATTCAACACTATGAAGGT
>LQNS02278100.1:4284690-4323040 GCA_001587735.2 Parhyale hawaiensis | reverse complement strand
AGAGTCAAGAGTGCGGGGTTTTCCATCCTCCAGGGAGAACTGTCAAGAGGTAAACTAAGCCTCTAAAACATCAACACCCATTACATTAATCCCAGGTGGGGCTCCATCGGTGAAACTGTAACCCAAGCTAACTAGAACCCCTTTTCTAACTTGAGGAATTTTCTTCCATCTTAAAGGGTTCAAAGAAGAATTTCTCAATCAGCCTTTTCGACTCAATCGCAGTATTAGAGTCGCAGCAAAAAGGAGGCTTTTTAAAACTGACCACTGAAGGGAAGATCTATTGACTTTTAACCTCAAACGAAGGCCTCGTTGACAGCAACAGAACGGCTAACCGTAACCGGTCTACACGTAGCCGCAATCCGAAAGGGGAGTTAGGTTGCTTCTTAGGGACTCAAAGCCTACGGCTCATTGGGATCTGGATAGAACAGGGGATACTTAATCATCCCTTCGGACGTGAGCGCAGAGGTTCCAGGCACTTAGATTTAGTGGACATAAATTATAATTGAGAGGCTTCAAAACTTACAGCAGGTTAAATTAGACAGGGGCTTATCCTAGCAGCATCCGGAATAGCCGCTTCAAGGACTCTCAAAGAGTTGAGAAATTACCCTCTCAAGATGAATCAGAAATTGAAGATGAGAGTCATCTCTAAGTTCTTAGGGAAGGACAACCTCTACACAAGAGATACTTGAACGGAAGTATTTCTTGAAAAAAAAAAATCTACCTTGATCTATAGAGTGAAGTTATTACCCTCAGACAGTGACGCAATTAGGACAAAGCAAACTGATCCCTCATGGTAGCACTCACAGCAGAGAGAGTGTAAGATACCAACAATTAGAGTTCTGTTGTTCATACAAAACGAAAATACAGAAATACCCAGTTCGGAAACAGGCTCCTGTGATGGGTCAATCGGAAGACCTCCACAGTCGAGGATAATAGACAACAGATCAGGGTAAGATCGATGATCATCGATGGCACCCTCCACATCAGGAGACGCCACAGAACCCCTCCCTGCTCTGCAGGCTACGCTGTTGGTAAGTCAGTGCTATCTGACAGAGGTACTCTTCCGGAAGTAAGCCACTGCAAATAGGTTGAATGTTCCAATGAACAATTTTGCAGTGGTAAGCGAAAGGCAGAGTACCTCTGGAGGTCAAACCTATCCCAAAGCCCGTAGTTCTGGGCTCTATAGTAGCGAGATGTTCGCTCGTCGTCCGGAATGAGGCTCAGGGGGTCAGGTGCCTACCTATACATATACCTGTGGGCTGAAGGGGAGGGTAGAGGGGGCAAGGCTTATACCTACGCAAGAGCTTGCTCCACAAATTTGACTGTCGAAAAAATCTGAGATGAGACAACTCTATTAGTTTCGTAGATAAGGAACAAATTCAGAGTTAGCAGATTTTAGTAGTTCTTATACTAACGTGCACAAGCAAAGTGTTAGTCTGAACTTATAACAATACTACAGTCTACACTGAGATACCAAGACAAAGTACAATGGAACTGCTAAGAAGATAGCTCTCATTCTTACTCAAGAGCATACCCCTCAATTTTGGCTAATTCAAAAAAAAAAGGAAGAGTAGGTATCTGTTAATATCAAAGTGTGACGACTGACCAGTCTTCCTGATCTGGAGAAACCAGCAAAGACGCGAGTTGTGGTTCTATCCGACAGAGGTACTCTGCCTTTCGCTTACCACTGCAAGAGTGTTCATTGGAACATTCAGCCTATTTGCAACATAGCCCATACATTTAGTTAATATTGATGTTTCCAAGTTAGACACTTATCTTGAACACAAAAGTAAAAAAAATTGTATTTGCATAATCAAAGGAAACATACCGTATAGTAGACGTTAGCCTCCTGTAGAGACGGGGCACGGCTTAAAAAAAAATTAAAACTCCTCTGTTACCAGTGCCAGTGGTGGAGAGTAGTAAAGAATTCTTTACCTTCGGCGTTGGAATTTTCGCCGTGAAGCAGGGCCTTCTGAATAATTTTAGTAATTTCTTGTCTAATTTCTCGGCTTTTCTATTATTTTGTAGCTCATTGTGTGATAAGGTTAATAAAAATTAGTTGACGACCATTATTAATATCTTAAAATGCAACTTTTCGATGCACTTGCATCATCATCAGGCTGTAATAAAGAAAGAGGAACACGTCATTACACACTGAGGAACAAATCAGTAATTGTTAAAGTATTTGACCTACACGTATCGTAAATTCATTTCAATTAAGTAGCACAAGAAATAGCGGATTAAATTTTGGTAAGGATCGGTACCTATATTCGTTTGGGTGTTGATCGGCTCTTCATGAAAATTACAGGAGTTTTTAATTCTACAGTAAGGCACAACTGATTAGATTTTGGTGTTGATACAAAGAAATTCTTGGTTTCAGGACCAATTTGAATTTTTCGTCACCATTGCCTCAATTTACATCAATGATCTCGATCTTGACACCCGTAGTAAAATCAGTAAATTTGCGAATGATACAAAACTATGTCATCCTACAACGAAAAGAGCCGAGCTTCAACAAGATCTTGACCACCTCATGGAATGGAGCGCAACGTGGCGGATGAACTTTAATGTCGACAAATGCTCAGTAATGCAAGTTGGGCTGGTGAACTCTTCCACCCCATTGAAAATGAATGGGATGGAATTGGCTACTGTCACCCAACAACGTGACTTAGGAATCACTATTACAAACAAACTACAACACAGTCAGCAAGTTGACAAGCGTGTGAAAATAGCAAGCAGAGTACTCGGATTCATCACCAGAAACTTTGAATACAAGTCCAAGGACATCATCGTTCCCTTGTTCAAGGCGTTAGTGAGGCCACACTTAAAATTTGCTGTTCAATTCTGGTCGCCGCATCTCTGTAAAGATATCGATAACATGGAAAGAGTCCAACGCAGCACAATGAAATTGATACCTCAGCTGAGAAACAAGTCATATGAACGTCGCCTAAAAGAACTGAGTCTGATCTCTCTCGAGCAAAGACGACTCAGGGGACAAGTAATAGAAACATTCAAGTAGCTACTTGAATGGCTTCAACGACGTACCTATAATGGGACTCTTTGAAATTTTGAAAGAGACCGTAATGGTCGCGTGCGAAACAACGGTCAAAAACTCAAGCATAGAGCTCAAAGAACAACCGTAAGTCAGCAGTTCTTTTCCTATGTCATAGTGAGCATTTGGAATGGAATACCTTCCGACGTTGTTGGTGCGGAGTCTGTCAACTCGTTTAAAAGTCGTCTTGACATACACTGGGAAAGATATCCTCCACAGCTAAGAACTCCTCCTCCACGAGTCGCAAGCACTTGACGGCCAAAGTTTCCCAGGCCATGTTAAGCTGACTTCTTCTCACTTCCGTTCCATCTATATATTTAAGCTCCGCATATCAGCGGCTATCGATCATGCTTGCGGGCATTCATGACCATCTCTTTGGCGGAGATTCTTCTCCCCCCTCTTTTTTTATTTTCTCTTTCGTCTTCCGTTTTTTCTCCTCTCGTTTCCCCAGTCCTCTACATCCTACTAACATAATGGCAATAGCTCATAGAGGCCGGGTTGTTAGTCCCGGTGTCTCTTTGGGAATGGGCCTCTTGGTTCGTCTACTGCCGCCTATCTAATCTAGCGAAATTTCCGTTCTCGAACTAAAAGGAAGAAAGCAATACTATATTAACACCTTCGCCAGTAAAATGACAATAAAAAAAGAAAGGAAGAGAAGAGCGCTGTGCCCCACATCACCGCACACACGTTCCTGCACCCGAGCGACATAAGGGAAAATGGCCTCTCCCATACGACGTGACCCAAACTTAGCTATGTAGTGGCGCTGTTGCCAACCGGAGGGCTTACAGAGTTCCGAGAAAAGAGTTTGAGAGCCACGAAGTCTAATACATTGTTATTTAGCTTAGGCCTGAATTTATTTATAAGCAGCGCTCCTTCGTTGTATTTTAAGATTTTAATAATGATCGTCAACCAATTTTTCTTAATCTTATTACTCAATGAGCTACAAAATAATTTTAACAGTGACAGGAGAATAGGATCCGCGAAGGAGGAATATGACGCCGGTTAATAAGGCGGCATAGAGCAAGACTGGGAGCAGAGCACGAGAGGCAAAAGTGTTGGCAGATCTGCCGGTCCGAGGTTTCTCACTGGCCGACATTGTTGATGGGCTGATTTGGGTTCATTCAAGCATGTTTGCTAGAGCAGGATTTGAGCAGAGCCCACATGCGATAGGAGTGAATGTTGTGGTCGCAGCACTCTGTGGTCTTCGCTTAAGCCATCCTGGCGGCCTTAGAGGTGATCCTATGCTCTCATGGTGTAGGAGGTCAATGCAGGGATTGTTGGGGTTAGTGGCGGTGCAACCTGCAGGTGGTGCGGCGTATGGAAAGTTGTCCTTCGCCTCACATATCATGCCGAACTGCAATAGTTTGAAGACTGGCTCGCTATGGGCGACCGAGCTGCACTCGACTTCGCCAGCGGTCACAGCTGCCGCTAGACGCTCAGTTGACACAAAAAGACCAATGCCTTGTCGACCAGCTCCCAAATGCGCTTGGATGATCTTGCATCACCAGCATCCTTAATTAATCATTGACAACCTCATTTTGGGATATTTAGGGCCTACCACACCAGCATATGCTGGAGTCTCCTGTGACGAGCCTCCGTGCTGGGAGCAGTTGTACCACTGCTTTATGTGCATGCTGCCAAATGCTGTACGTATCCCCCAGAGACCTGTTGATTCTTCCGGATTGTTTCCATCCAAAAATTTCCTCAAAATTTGGTGCTAATTGTACTCTCAGAATATTTTAGTAATTTTGTTCGTCTACTATTTTTGCACCTCTTCGGTGCAGTGGTAGGCTAACCAAAAGTACAAGTGCGCATTTTAAGACGACGTATGTTTGTGCTCCAAGCTGCTCCTCTTTCCCTTCGTTTATGCACAAAATTATGGTCTGAAGTGTTTCAGTACACAATCATGTCGTGTCTTTTCGGGAAGGAAGAGGTTGACCGTAAGTGTTGGGAATAATCTTGTGTTACGGTATGGGAAGTTGGGTGCCCGTGGGTTGCCTTGGCCGCTGTTAGGCCTGTACGGCGTTTTTTTTTTTTTGGTGCTCCTTTTGTTTACATGATATCTGTTCAATTCTTCCTCATTTTCCAATTTGCTGTTTTTATGTAGCATGAAGCTACGGTATATGTGTTCTTTTGCAATATGCTTAGACCACACCATAGCATACATGTATGGTGTGGTCTATGGCTTGTTTAATATATTCTTTGGCGGTATGGAATCTGGTTGGAATAAAATCTTCTATTGGAACTTCTTCATAATAAGACTGTGTGTGTTTGCAGCAATTGGTGGCCACTCTTCGTGCTCATATTCTACGTGCTGGCGCCGCTGCCCAACATATGCAACCGATCAGACGGCACAGGCAACACGTCACCGCGGCGAGAGTTTGGATGGTTCATCACTGCCATCATTGTGGTGTCGGCCTTTGCTCTCCCTATTGTGCTCGCCCGATCTCCTTTTGAAAACCCCGTGGTGAGTTGTGCTGTAGCTGCTGTATGGCGCCTGTTATTTATGGGTGTAGGCTACCGTGTGGCATCGTTTCCCTTTACACTGGACCTGCATACCGACCATTGTTGCACTGAGGCCGGCCGGTGCCGGCATAGGATGTGGCCTAGCTACCTACCTAAAGTTCAGTACGCTATAATAAGTACCGGTATGTTTCCCCTTGGTTAGGCTCCTATTGTAGCTAAGCAAACTTCTCCTAACCTACTCTTAACTAACCTAGCACAGACTTTGAGCTCAGCGATATACTCGATCGGTAGGACTGACCTGTGGTGCTCAATATTAACACCCCTGACGGGGCATGAGCATAGGCTGAGCCATTGGGTAAGGCTAGTTAGGTTCGCCCGTCCTATGTTATGGGGAGCAGCGAGCCCAGGGGGTTTGTGTAGCTTACCTTAGCCGTTGTTAGGCCTTCGGGACGTTTGTCTGCTTTCCTTGCTTCCGTATTTCATACTCCTACTGGTGATACTTTATTCATTTCTGACTTGCTATGCTCATGCGCATTGATCCTGTGTGGGAACGCCCTCGTGCATGGGTTCCACGTTTGTCGTCGCATACTACGTCTTACTCTTTTCCTCTCTTAAAAAACTTAGTACTGATTTAGGCATGCTTAAACCATCCCTTATAACCATTACCTCAAATTAACACGCATGTACAGTGATTTTGGTTTACCTCTGTAGTCAAGTTAAAACCCCCAAGATCAACTTGTAAGGTACCGGTAGTTTTTTTTAGCAACTAAGATGAATAAGTCAAGCATACTGCTCAAACGCGCTGCCTTCATGAAGTGCGGTACCAGCTAACTGTCAACATGGTCCCAGCTAAACTTTATCTTGGCTGGACTCTAACGGTCCTACCACAACAATACCTTTCGTGCAGTTGTGACGTGATACGCGTCACTTCTGCGGGAGCTGAACAATGTTGACTCCTTCAACAGGCTGTGGACGTTTTAATTTAAAGAGCAGTTAACACTAGATTGGGTGGTGCCAGTTTCCCATATGGCTTACTACGTTCAGTGTTAGGTTAGGATGGGTTCAGAGCAGCTACATTAATATATCACTAACCTAACTTGTTACCTTACTTGTTAGTTTTGTTGAGTAAGGTAGGTTCTCTATAAGGTTTATTATTATTATATTGAGTAGTTTAAGTCTCCGTCTCCACAGCAACGGCGTTCTAACAGAGGAAGAAGCAAGGGACACATAGTGTGACGATAGACACGTGGAACCCATGCACGAGGGTGTTCCCACACAGGATCAACGCGCATGGGAACAGTTAGTCGGGAAAGAAGAGTAAGAACAGATTGAAGAAAGATCAGTACGAGTTAGAGATGGGAAAGAAGCAAAGTGGGCACGAAAGACAGCCGTCCCGAAGGCCTAGCTAATGGCTAAGGTAGCCTACACAAACCCCCTGGGGGCGCTACTCCCCATAACATAGGATGGGCGAACCTAACTAACCTAACCATATGGCCCATCCTATGCCCCCTGAGGGGTTCTGTATACGGATAATACGGTACATATTTCCTTTCTGTCTCGCGAGATGGGCCGCCAGTTGAGGTGACCGACTTTTTCTGCGTGGCTTTTACCTTACCCGTGCGGAGGGCC
The DNA here is from genome assembly GCA_001587735.2 of Parhyale hawaiensis. Classification (NCBI taxonomy): domain Eukaryota; kingdom Metazoa; phylum Arthropoda; class Malacostraca; order Amphipoda; family Hyalidae; genus Parhyale; species Parhyale hawaiensis. Next base: position 4,315,893 of record LQNS02278100.1, on the reverse strand, counting down.
ACAGAAGGAACCGTCCGCACGGGCACTTCTTTCTTCTGTCTTCTTCTCTTTTCGTCCTTCATCTCTTGCCACCTGAGCACAACGTTGTGGTTCCGGTAAGCCGAGTAAATCGTCTTGGATCGCTATTAATTGTCTAAGTTACAGAAATAGCGGGACAATACCAATATAATAATACCTAACTTGTTGGCACGCATACCTCCGTTAGGTGAGGGCCCACACTAACATCTCTAGTATCCCTGTTAGTGTAAACCATTTTAAAATCGTGTCAGGTAGCTACCTCACACAAAGCAGATTGACGCATTTTTAATTTAAACCTCCTCTAAGGATATGCAGAGTTATTCGCCGTTCTAGTTGTTCATATCTACTGGATTTTACCTTGTGTAGTTTCCGTGTTCTTTCCTTTTTTTCTTTTTAGTTTCCTTTGTAATGTCTTCACATGGCAGCCTATTTTCTTAGAAATGTTTGATATCTAGTACAATTTTGCTGAGGGATTAGTGTATTGTCTTTTTATTTGCCTTCCTTCTCACAGAATTTCTGCTGCTGGTACATTGACCGATGATCCTGTCGCGTTCATTTTTATTGACGTCCTAAATTATTATGATCATGAAATTACATATGAATACTTTGCTGTCATTTTGCTAGTAGCTATTTTATAATTAGATTTACAGTAAGACTTTGCTAATAAGTTTGTTGTGCATCTTGCGCTGGGCGCAGGAAGCAGGGACAAAAGCACTTAACATCTGGAACAAATAACACGACGTCACTTCTTGAGATGCGGAGGCAGCAATATGTTTAGCAAATTAAAAAAAATAAATAAAGAATCTTTTGTAAAGTTGTTAAAAAAATAACTAAGGAATCTTTTGGCATGTTGGCTACTCTGTACTGAGCAGGAATACTAAGTCCAAACTGTTCCTGCATAGTAGGTACCTTAGCTAAATGAGCCACATGGGTTTTGGCTTCCTAGAACCAAGTGCATAGTATCGCCGATTCGGTGTCCCGACAGTACTGCCTTCTCTTACCCCCTACTATAGATTAGGCAGTGTACTGATTGTGTTAGTTATGTCTTGATGGTAATCCCTATGTCGGTCATCCCAACAGATTGAGTGGGGAGCGTGCTGGCTCGTCCTGGCCGGCAATGTGGTGACGTTCCTCACCATCTTCGGCTTTGTCATCATGGCTGACAGCGATGACATAGAGTACAGCATGTGGTGAGCGGGCGTGTTGCTTCCTCTCTTTTCTCACCCTCTCTCTCCATCTGTGCTACTAATGGCTGCTTTGTACGTCGGGAAAGGAATGCTGTCTACAAATTCATTTTGTTTGTTAGGGCTGGTAGCGCATTATTCGCTCACAGACGTAGCAGGTCGCAGGATGATGTAGAAACAACTTTAATTCTTTGCGGTCGCTGGGTTTTTCCGGAAAACTAAAATTTAAAATTTGAATTAATTCAACTAATAGCATGTAATTAACGTTACGCCCCTTTGAGTATGACGCATATAGTACCTATGTACCAAGAATGCATAAGCTACTTCATCATAAGGTGTGCATGTAAAAATTGTTTCTTTTGCTGTGCTGGAAGGGTTCATCTTTTGTTCTTGGCGTTTGTTCAAATCACGTCTGGTGCGAAATTTTCGACCAGACGTGGTGCTGCTAGTTCCTGTACAGACTTAATTGAGAGAACTTGACCAGTAGTCTTGGTTCCTTGTGTCTTGTTGATTTACAGGAATATCCTTTGAACAGTTAATGCTGGAATCTCTCTGTCATTGCTGTAGTGCAGGGATGCCCACGCTTTCAGCTTACTGCCTACTTTTAAAATGGCTAAAACAAAATTGAACTACCTTGAAACTGCTAAACTTGCACGTAGCTTTATATTAAGTATGCTTTACAATATTTTATACACTTTGTCATACTGTAGGTACTCTATAAACCTGTGCGGTACGGTGTTGTGGAGTGTCGTTACCATACTCAGTTAAATTGCGCTGCATGGGCAGGGGCAAGAGCTGGGAGTTTATGTAATTCAGATCGAGGGTTAGCCTACATCCATTTTTTCAATACTCTGCGATTGACGTCTTTAGCGCCTCTTGGTGACTTCGTACACCACGTAAATAATACGTACAAGACAGGCGGTCATTTGTAATCATATGACATTGTTGATATAGCTAAGCCATGCAGTGGTTGAGAGCAGTGCTCATCTCTACGGAGCGACCAAAAATCGTCACCCTTTCTCGCCATTAAGTAAATTGGGAGACATGGCATTAAGTCTCGCAAGTTTTGAGTTTCTGGTCGCTACATACTTTGAATTTGCTTGTTGGTGAGCTCGGTCGTGTTTGCTGTAGGTTGCTCCTCAGGAAGCAAAGGATCGGCCAGACATCACAGACTTAGGTAGGTGAAGCTCACCCATCCTATGTTATCAGTTGTGCCACTAACGGGCTCCATAGGTTGGTTACTTAAGCCTTAGTAAGGCCTTCAGGACATTTTCTTTCTCGTCCACTTTGCTTTCTCCTATTAATACTAGTTTGTGCAATTTTTCCTGACGCATTGTCATCTTGTGCTGGATCACCCTCGTGCATGGGTCGGTCCCACGCTTCTATCGACGTACTGTGTCTGTATGTCTCACCCTCTACTTCTTTTGAAGCACCGCTTTGTGGCTAGGGAGGCGTAAATTAATGTTTCATCTAATCCAGTCGTTTGTGATTTTTTTTAATTGATTGTCCAACAACCAGTCGTGAAAAAAGCGAGTTTAACTTAACTTGAATTAATTTACCAATGGAGAAATAAAAAGTAACGACAGATGGTCCATAAGTGCAGTGGTACCTGGGCTCCAGAGCTTGATTGATATTGCGACCGAGCTTATAACTCACTTAACTCGTTTGTAAAATTACCATTGCACGAGTTGAAATGCTGCACCACCTATCGGCAGAGTTTTTAACTCGCTCGTAACTCTGCTGTTAGCTCACAGCTCGTAGCTGCGCGTGCGATTGATTCGTGTGGCTTCGGCATTAGCGGTCTGTTGGAATTTGTTGCTGGTAGCCACACTGTACAGGTACTCGTGTCTGGTTTGGATGGTGTCTTGTGGTAGCTACTTGCACGCAGTGGTGATGGGCTCGTCCAGTTGTAGAAACTCCTAATGTACATTTTCTGAAAATATACCTGTAACTTACACTTACAGCTGATGATATGTTCATTCTCGAAAATGTATCTGTAGCTTACGGCCGATGCTATGTTCATCTCGTGCATTGAACTTCAAAAGAGGTACAGCAAGAAATTACTTATACCTAATTATTGTGTTCAGGTATGATACTTTCTCTTTTCCTAAGTACCGTATAGCTTAGGCTATATGGAAATTACACGTATAGTAGGAACTTATTACTTGATTAAATACCATATTTACCTATATCAGTTGAATTGTATACTGGTTGATGTGAATACCTATAATTCGATAATGTAATAGCTACTTAGTTGTAGCAGAGAAGTCGCTGTTGAGCCCTGGGTAATGTTGCGGTTGCGTTGCAGTATGCGTATGGTCTGAGATAAGTTGCGGTGTATGGTAATCTAGCATTATGTTCTGCAGTAGCTACTGCTCTCTTAATATTTAACCAAAGACTTATTTAACTAGTAAATGATGTACTTCTGTAGTAACTTTTGTATCTCATAATACTTCTTCTCCCTGGTCGTTCAGTATACTGGTCAACATCTACTGATGGCTTTTATTTTCTTGAAATGTTCGTCTTCCTTAACCCCTCTCTCTCCAGTCCCGCCCTTGCGGCACGCATCCCTAATGTTCCTTGGTATACGGCACCTGTCTCTCCCCTGTCAGCCCAAGAGATAAGAGTCTGATCATAAGACGGAAATTGGGTTTCTTGCTACAATTTTAGGCAAGTAGTTTATATGTTCAATGAAAAAGTTTATTCCTCGAGTACTAAACACGGGGCATCGCAGTTCATAGCCTCTACAGAGAATTTGTATTCAGCTGCACAGTCTTAGCTTGACTACGATACTCGATGTGCTGCTGCGATATAAATTAGGTATCCCTAGAAAATAAAAACCTGCGTTTCGTAGGTGCTATTTAGTCACTTTAGCCCGTCTATTTACATGACGCATATAAACGACGTTCGCCACTACTACTACTATTACATAACACATGTATACAGTTTCCCATGCAGTAAACCCCCACTAGTACCATAACTGAAGGATCTCGTTTTTTTTTTTTTAGATTACATACCCTTATGTAAGATAACACCGGGAAACAAGAAAATTATTGCGGGAATTCTTTCAACTGTATTTTCATCGGTTCCGCTTTTTGATTCCAAATATGAGACTGTTTTTTGTCTATCCCGTCCCAATTTCAAGTAATCACGTGCTGTTTCTTACAATGCATCAGGAATATTCCTGCTGTTCATCCACTGGGAACATTTTCAGGCGTACCAAATAGTTCATTTCGTACGGGAATGTTCAGTACGGACGTCTTAAAAAATAACTGACGTGCTGGCAAAATTCCATTTGCATATCAAAAATCAGCACGTAATAGCTTGTGACTTGGGAGCTGGTCTTCAATTTGCCGCAACAGGAAAAAATCACTACCCTGTGTAGTCTTTAACACCGGGTTTAAGGGTTTAAATCTGTTTGAAAGGTCTGCGCCTTTTGCGAAACGGAGTTTAAGTCCGCTGATGGTTGCCTTTTGATTACAGTTTAGTATTTGGAATTAATGCATGAGAAAGGATCAGTGTTGCCATGGTCTTCTCGTTTGTTCGTAAGACTTGTGCATTGTGTAGCAAAATACCTCAACACCGACTCCCGTCATGGTGTGGCTTCTTCATTCCGTTCACTCATATGGACAATCATTTAAATTGTGTACGTATTTATAAATAGCTCTAGTTTCAACGCAGCTATATAGGACCTAACGTTGCGATTATGCAGCGCTGTTATCACGGCTTCTCCCAATAGAAATCATAGTATATTTTAACGTTAATGGATTATGTTTCCTATAACACTGCGATGAAATTGCCAAAAAGGATCCGAAATTGCGTTGCATAAACTGCCGAAACTGTCAAACTCTCGCTGTCAATTTTGACTGCGGTGGCATACTAGTCGGGAATATGAAATTGTCTCGTTTGAGGTGAAAATGTCATAGTGACCGTCTAGCGGTCTCGTTTGCCACAGTCGTTAGTGAAGTTCCATAAATTAGATAATTATGATGACGCGTCACAAATTTATCCAAGCTGCATAATACTGGAGTCCGAAAAATTCACTTTTCAGCTCTGTTCTTTGTGAGAAATTCATTTTCAGCTTCGTGTCTTGTATGAAGCATTCGATTACCGTAGGCAGTGCACGTGACTTGTGCGTCAACTTTTCAAACGCAACGTCGTGTCGTTAACTTCGCCCATAATCTCATGTTATTGCCAATCATGCGCCCAGGAGGATCCGTGGTCCTGTGTGGGAACACCCTCCTGCAGGGTTTCCACCTTGTAATCGACATACTGCTTCTCCCTTATTTCATCCTCTGCTAGATCGCCTTAGGAGTGGAGATAGAGGCTTAAAATATTCAATACAGGAGGTCCCACACCCTGCAACACCCTCCTTCTTTACTTTATCCTCTGCTCCTGCTAATGGATTTTTTCGCTCTTTTTCCCCTCCTTTCCGCATTGTGCCCATACCTAATCATCATCCGCACCTGGCTTTCCAGTTTGGCTAATAGACTGGAAGGGTGATTACGGTAAACAAAAAAATAAACTCCGTGCAGTGCCATTATTAGTCCAGGCTGGGGGGGGGGTGTCTGTGTACATTTCTCTGTTACAGCTCTGTTACTTCATTCCATAGACTGAGGATATAAGAAAGTCGGGTAGAGCTTTCGCATCTGGTGTATTTTTGAGGGGGGCTGCATGGGCGGAGGCTGAAAATGATCAATTGTGGACCCTTTGTTCTGAAATTTACTGAGAATATGTATTTCTGATGAATTAATACATTTTTGCTTCTACAGGATATTATTTAGGCCTTAGTTTTTGAGATACTAGTAAATATACCGGTATATGTATTTTTTTTTTTTAATTTTAAAAGAATAGAACTCATGAGTTTTCATGCTAGAAAAAAAAATGACATTTTTGGAATCCTTGAAACATTCCTAACAAAACTATCGAGCTCGATTCTCCATTTTCTATTTCGTTGCGATTGCTAACTAAAATATTGGGAACAACAAAGGATTCGGTTTTGAGCTGTGATAAATAATATATTTTGAAGGCAAAAATGGAAAATCCCACTCTGTAGTTTTGTTAGGATTGTTTCAAGGATTCCAAAACTGCCATTTTTTTTCCATTATGAAAACTGATTGAGTTCTTTTCTTTTGAAATTTCTAAATAAATACATATATATTTATAAATATTTCCCATTATTTCGAAAACTAAGGCCTAAATGAAAAAGTTGTTAGAGCAAATGTGTTTCTTTTTTCAAAAATACATATTCTGAGCGAGTTTTACAACAATCGGTCCGCAATTGATAATTTCAAGCCCACTCTCCCATGTTCCCCTTCAAAGATGTACCAGGTGCGAAAGTTCTGCCCAACTTTTTTTTAATGTCATCGTATGGAATAGGAAAATACATGGTAGAGCATTAAAGGAGAAATGTACACAGACACCCCCCTAGAACCTGGACTATACCGCGTAATGTTTCGATTGTGGCACAAAAACCGTCAGTAGTGTCTTGTTTCCCGTGCCTTACGCCACGCATATCTGAGGCGGTCTCCCACCTCTGTCTTCGGGAGCCGTCACGGCCCCCAACGCGCCCGAATGTATTGTTGCTTTCTTGTAAATAACGAAAACCTGCACTGCTTCTGAGCTTGAGTTCACTCCAAGTTTAAGAAATGTCAAAAAATTAACTAGTAACACTTGCTTAAAGCCAGCTCCGTTTCAAAAAATTCGTAGTGGACATACAGTGGTGTTGACGATAGAGCTAAAAACGCCCGAATTCTTTGTACCTACTATATATGGGTTGAAAAAATACTATTATGGACCCAGTTCTATGTGTTCACCCTTGTTATAACGTCATCATTATTACTCTATTTTTAAATTGTACACATCTCACTGCCTGAGAGGCCTTGTGAATTAGTGTGGTGGGAACTGATGTCATGCTAATGTCGCCAGTTTTGAGATACGTAGCTTTTCTTCACGAGAATTGAACTTTAATTAAATGTATGCTGCAGCTGCGTTATAAACATTTACTTGTGCATCAGTCGGCCGGCTACCGAACGGTCTGCCCAGGATCTCAATACAAACTTTCTGCTATGGGAGTAAGGAGTAAGTGAAACTTATCAGTTGTATAATCTTAGTTGATGTAGCCATCCATGTGCGCTTGCTGTAGCTTTACTTGGGCTATGCACTCCGTATTAACTTGTCATGTAAACCAGCTCTGCAGATATCTTGACTTTTTTCTAATCTTGCACGCTCCCTTGTAGACTTTTCACCGGTAAATGCTTGTATTGTGCACATATCCATGCAGCTTTGGTAATATGTTATACTTTTTTACTTGCTCTTCCCATGTACACTGATGTTGCGGGCATTGGTGACCTGTTTTGCTTTGACGTATTACATGTCACATTCTTCTTCTATAAGGAAGCTTAAGCACCGAAGTGTTACATTTGCATACATGTCATATTTTTACCAATCATGCAAGGTCATTTTCCTATTCCGTTTAACTGCTGATGCAACTCATTTAATATTACAAGTTTACAACCCTAATCGTTTGTACAAGGAACTCTGGATATATGCTTCATTAGGACTATAGTGAACAAGAAATACAAAAATAAATGACGCAACCCAACACTGCCCACAGTTTTTGTCTTGAAGCTATTCTGTGTAATACACATCTTGATTTTTTTTTTAATTTCACAAGCGGTAGGTAGATACATGTTCCATTAATGTGCACTGTTGCCTTTGATTAATCAGAAACACTCGCAGACATATCGCAGCGATAGCGTCATCTGGTAGTTCTTACATCGGAACATGCTGTAACATCCCTTGACTACAATGGATTAAATAAAGGAATTCTAACGGGACATGTGCAAGCGCATCACTGATCATCATGAAATATCCCAAGATTTAATACCGCCAATTTTCTACTGCTGTTGCAACATTAGAAAATGGAAGAAATCTAATATATACAGATGTAAACCGGCTGAGAAATGGAAAATAAAGATATATTAAAGTCACCAACGGGTATTGTCGGAAAGAGAAGCATACCGGATAGGTACCATACTCCTTACGGAGCAGGCGAGGATGTTCAGATGTATCTTAAAGAAGCTGCAAGCAAGCAAGCAAGCATATAGCGTTACACTGGAAAGTCCTGCAGCTACAGAAAGATTCTATGGCTGAAGCCATCACATGTGAAGGACCTGTTGATATATGTCGAAACTGATGAAAATAAACGTAAGGCTTCTGGGATACAGTTTCAGATGAAAGGGTTAATTTTTTGTCCTGCCTCGCATTTGGGAAAAAGAAAAGACTGCTTCCAACCGTCGTAATATCATTATTCCCTGCGTAAGATTCTTTGGTGGCCGCATTATGGTGTGGGGTGTTTTGCACCAAACTGTGTTAGTGACATAGCAATAATCGAGAGAGGATCGACGGCAGCCCGTATCGCAATGCTGAAAAAAACCTCTGATATCTGTTGTACCTTTGGGTCTAGGAGGAGGAGGCTTTTTGGTGCCAAGAGGATAGTTATCCGAAGCACACAGCCAAGGCAACTTAGGATGGGTTGCAGGAAAGAAAATCGTCGTTGTGCCATGGCCTAGCAAGCTCTCGTCTTCAACCCAACTAAGGATTTACATAATCATATAAGGACGAAGATCGATGCAAGTAATCCAGAAAATACTAAACAACAGGAGGAACTATTTATTAAAAGTGGGCCAAGGGTCTCGTAAATCTTTGTAGAAGACTAATAGCTATGGAAAGCGCTTAGAAGCTATTGAACGTAAAAACAATAGAGGCTTTGCCGTCAAGAGTAACACAGGGTGACCTGCGCTGGGATCAATTAATGCACAAAAATGATTAGCTACTTCAACAAAACCACCGTTTGTTTGACTGTTGATGGCTTTATTTCCTGGAGTATCTTTTCTCTCATTGATTTTCTTTTCTATGTGCGCATTCTGAGCTCAGAGAAAAGACCATAATGCGAAGTACAATTTCGTGTCTTTGTTCCTACTTGAAAATACTCCTTTCATTTTGAAAGGGTAAACATAAAAACTTAGCAAAGCAACGCCCCTTTTACCTTTCAGCAGATCAATTTTATCCTCTCTTATCCTTCACATTGGGACGGAGAAACCAATCAAGCAACCAACTTTTATTAAATATAGCAGTGGGATGGTATCCTTTACTTTTCAGCTGTGAATTTTTCAATTTGTTACTGAAAATATTTGGGTTGAGGAGTGGGTTGGTAGTTCCTCATAGAAGTGCGACGGGATGCAGTACCAGATCAAATGCAGTGCTAGTTTAGCAGACACGAAACTCTTTAGTGCAGAACTGACAAAATAGGCTTATCCCGTACTTTTGCATGTCACTGCACAGTGTCGTCTATGTGCTGTTATCTAATATCTCGTAGAACAGGCCATGTTTGTCTCAAGGCAAATCAGTTTGGTGCAGTACGCGAAACTTCAGGTCTTTAAAATGCTGTTTTCTGTCAGCATCAGTTGTTAATTTAAGTGTAGCTGCCGAGATTATAGGTAATGTAGCCGTGAACGTCCATTTTAATGCAGTCAGCGATATTGGAACGTTGGGGAATTATGTAGTACTGAAATGTGGAAACACATCACAGTGTGTTCATTTTTTTTTTTACAAAAACTTCTGCCTACTCCCTGCCGTCATTTTCGGATTGTTTGAATGGCACTCATTATTTCGAGGGCCATAGCCATAGTTTGTATTTGGCAAACCTAAACTTCTGTGGCAGAATCTTCCACCATTCACTTGCTTAGTACAAAATAATTATTATTTTTATTTTTCAGCGTTATCTCTCTTGAAAAATGGTTCTATACTATTCGCCATTTTATTTTATACTTACATCGAATGTACGAAACGTTTTGCATATTCGTATTTTGGGGGGATGAGGCTTAGTACATTAACCTGTTTATCAAACTCGGACCCTCTAGCCAATAGGCGAGCTGTGATGTACAATATCTCCCGCCTGAGTCTTCAGTTTGGGTTCAGACTCTCAAATCTGCAATAAAAGTAACGGTACTTGCTCAAGTTTTCACTTGCGGTATTTTCTTCAAGAAAACTTTTTTTTTTTCAATCCCGCAAAGGACTCCTCAGACGGCATAGGGCTCTAGATGAGGTCATTAGCAACCAACTTCTATTAAATACAGCAGTGGGATGGTATCCTTTACATTTCAGGTGTGAATTTTTCCACAAGGTATGTCGGTTGAGTTCACCCATTCTATGTTAGGCAGACCCTAGACGTAACTTTTTATGTGAACGATGTAACTGATCAGATAAGTCGTTGCGATAAAACTGACGTGTAACCCACAATATAATCGTTTCAGGTGAACTGATCAAGCGGCATGAAAAGACGAAACATTTGGACTTTTTATCTGAACGTTACGTACGATTTTTATCGTTTCAGGGTAAAATCTCACGTGTAGGGGGAAAGCTGTGCAGATGTTCAGTTTTTGACTTCAAAAGTGTGCGGGTATTTTGTCTGTTTACACTTTTTTTCATTATGAGTCAAGAAACCTTGGAGGAATTAATTGAAATTTACAAAACCGAACAATGTTCCTGGAAAGTTCAGTGCAAAGATCATCATAACCAGGAGAGAAGAAATACAGCTTATGAAAACTTGATTAAAAATTAAAGGAGACTATACCTGGTGCTGATCGGGCTATAGTGGGGAAAACTTAATAACTAGTGTACATCGTGCAGAAAAAAGGTGAAGAAAGTGTAGCTAAAGCTGCCATAGCCAGAGAGTCCTCCTCCTCTGATGACATTTCAGAAACTGTGGAACCAGTGCCAATTGTGACCATATATCTGAATGGTGTTAGGGCACATCTTTGGTCACGACCGTTAGATGGCTTGCAACGATTTTCATCTGATCAGTTACATCGTTCAGACAAAAAGTTACGTCTAGGGCGGCCTTATACCCCTCAGGGGCGTAGGATGGGCCATAGGGTTAGGTTAGTGTAGGTTCACCCATGCTATGTTATGTGCTTCGGGATGTCTGTCTTTCGTGCCCACGTTGCTTCCTTCCGATTTCATACTTATACTGATATTACTTTCTTCTGTTCTTCCTCTTCTTTCCCGACTTGCTCTTCCCGTGCATGTTGATCATGTGTGGTAATACTCACGTGAAATAATTCCACGTTTCTGTTGATACTTTCTGTCTCTGCTGCCTTCCTTTGTGAGGTCGCCTTTGGAGTTGAAACGAAGGCTATAACAACTATAAATAGTTAACTAACTAGTATCCGGAGACGAACCTTGGATATAACCGTCATGCCCTAGAGTGAGATCCAGCCTGAGCAGTAGCTTCCCAGGAGTTTTTTACCCCTGCAATTTTTGAAAGCGCAACACACAAGTTTAATCATTCTTTTAGATTTCCTTGGGAATCAGAGAACTATAACTGGGGAATATTAGGAAAGTATTCTGAGGGAGCGGAGGACGTCAATGTTGAAACCACGACCAGGGAAGTTGCACAGAGCAGGGGGGGGGGGGGTATCGAGAGCTGTCTGAGAACTACATCGGGCAATACTACCTCATTCTCCCTTCAGTCCTGATCTTGCTCGCTTAGGCGTTTTCTGCTCCCGAAACTTGAACACTTGCATGCAACACTATTGGAAATCATTTACGAAGTAAACCCCGCTGTTTTAAGATGGTACGCAAATCAAACCTCGTCTTTCTACAAAGTTGGTAAAACAAAAATAAGAGATTAAACATCGCATTTAGAAGTTGACTGACTCGAATGGAGGATATGTTGGGAAATAATGTGCGTAGCTTTGTTAAATAAAGGTACTCCCTAAAAAGTCGTAGGTGCTTTCTTAGCACTACTGCTGCTGCGGCTCCGTGAGGTTATATCAGAAGGTCTCGCAGTGTAAGTCTGTTTCTGTGGAAAATGTAAACTTGCTGAGCTTGTACACCTTTGTTCTGTTAATCTGTGTTATTTACATGCTTCGGGCTCTTCCTTGCTTATTTCTCATAATCAGGTTTCGATTCTGAGGTAAGCAAGTTTGGTTCTTTTGCACTGTTCTTGAAAATGTTTTATGATTGATGTAAATAGTATATATAAGGTGATCACTAAGGGTATGGTTTTCTTTATAGTATAATTTGCTTACGCTTGTATATACACATCCCGTGCTACCTGCTCTGTAGTCTCCTCTCTCCTCTACCTGCCAATATTGTAACCTTTGGGTATTTTTTCCTCTTAAAATTCGATAACTTTGTGCTAAATGTCCGCACTTACGTGTAATCCTGTGCTCCGATGATAGGTACACATTTTGCTATTTAGATTAGTGTCGTAGTCATGAAATCCTGACTTTTTTTCAAAACCTTTTTGCCTGTCCAGAGTCAGTTTACAGCTGTATCTCTGTCTACTTTTGTGCACTTCACGTAGCGATTTTTTGTGCTTGGGCAGCTGGTTGCACTTCCCATTTGTAACATTGTCTTTCTGCTTGATTTTATTTTTAAATTGTTTTTATTATAATTGATGTAATTATCTGGGTAGCATTCTGGTCGACTACTTTCTAACCTGATAACTTCAGTTTCACTAGGTACAGCATATTTATAGGATGAACGTATATTAAAAGCATCAAAATTTTCTTAGGCTTGAGTCCCTGCAATGACAATGGCAAAGTTTATAGTTTAGTTTCACCTGCCACCCATATAGTCGCTCCCCTTGTTATCGAAGCACCAATCACCGCTTGTTTGCCACTATGGGAAACATCCTCAGCAGTCACGCTTCTGCGCACCGTTTGTCTCAGATGCTCTGTCGCCTCCTGCCAGCAACTCTTGTCATTTTAGGCATAGGGTCAAGGCACCTGACGCCATACCCAGTGAGGCTGAGGATTTCAGATGTCAGCTACGATATTACGCGAAAACGCACGTGCGTCAAAAGCCTCACTAGCAGTTGCGTTGTTGTCACAGAAAACCTGTTTTCCTCTCTGAAACTGGTTTAGGCTGAACGACAGCAGTGCTCTCTCAACTCCTTCCAACCTTTGCAGCAGGACTCGCTGTGATCGCTCTCTGGAATATCGAATGAAACAATGACTTGTGTGAACGGCTGTCCTCATAATGTTGCTATCTTACTGCACAGCCTTCCATAAGACCTAAGTCGTACACTTCGTACTCGATAGATCCACTCTAATACATAGTTCTTGCTATGATCGCTGTAATAGAGACTGACTGGGCTTTGTACGCTCATCTCCCGAACGATATCACTTACTGCAGCCTCAGGCCATTAGATCTATTTCACGTACCCGCGTACATATATTCCTAGGCTCTGCTTGTGTACCATTGTTTCAGCCGTCAGAAATGACTGCGGTGTATTGCACCGACACCCTTTCTTCGTTGCCACCCGAGGGCGTAATTCTGCTCAGCAGCATACACAGCACCCATGCGTGCTTGCTTCTTTTCCTACTTACAATAACGAAACAGCGGCATTCCATTTGAACACGGCCTAACTGTCGTCCATCCGTGTCGTCATAAACTGACGAAGAAGATGAGAAACAAGTATTTGAGATGGAGAGGAGGTGCACTGATCTCTGGGTATGCGCTGCCCAAACGCGAGTAGCACATCAGTCCCTTTCTTTGTAATTACAATTACGTAGGTAGCCGGATCCATCTGTAGTAGCATGGTTGTTTTCCGTTGCCGAACCTTTTCATTCTTACGGTGTAGGCCTATACTATACGGGTATAGGAAAAAAACCCGGTAGGAAAAAACGGAAAAAGCCCCGCCTATCTCCTAATATGCATTTATTACACGAACTTAGTTATTTTCGAGTAAGTTATATTAAAATAGTTGATTTATACTATGGAGCATTTACCTACCCTAGGGACTTACCGAAACTATGCCTATCCTAGTCTAGCTTTTCTAATTGAACGTAGCCTTATCTAACTACATCTAACAAAATTTGTACCTATTCTGGCATAACATTACCTAGCTACTAGCCTAACTCAACCTAACCTAACTTCACTTAACCTAACCTCAGATAACTTGACCTGAACGTTTTTATAACTGCGATTTGAAGAAAACCAGGCCTCGCCCACCTAAACCTTGCCTAATGGTTTTAATCCTTGTGTAATTACCTAACGTATCGTATACTAGCAATTTTTGTCCTATAGGCCCAGGAAGCAAAGAGTGTAACGGGAAGATTCAATGGGACTAAAACAAAACTAAGCCGTGACCGCATGTAGCCATGTCCCTTCTTTTTTCCTCAGGGACATCGCCTATTTTTTAATGAAACGGAGACGTGAACTTCTGAATATGTATTAGTCATAATAAATTATTTATTGCTCTATTTGTATATATTTTCTTATTTTATTTATGAGCTTAATGGATGAAATTCGCAATTGACAATAATTTTTCAGGCAAAATTGATAAAACACTCATAGGCTCTTCAGCCGGAGCGTTCGTCGATGTTGACGTCATTGATGACGTCACTTTTTGATGCTAGGTTCTCGTCAGCCCTCTCATTTCGCTCCTTGCTTCCTGGATAGGCCTAAGCCGATGGACTCGATTTTTGGACTTGGAACGAGTCCAAAATGTAAAAATTGGGCTCCTTTGCAAGTAGCCTAACCTAACCTCACTAGTCTAAGCTACCTAATGCAAGCTCATCTAACTTGTGCTCTGTGCTTACCTAATGTAAGCTCACCTAACTAAATCTAACTTAAACTCATATAACCAATTTCAGAGATTTTTGTAACCCAAGTTCGCACATGCAAATGCTAGGTCAAGTTTAGCTTAGCACAATAGCGTTCAGTTTACCTAAATGTGCTGTATTCAAATATATGAATGGAGCTCCCAATATGAAGCTGCAAGACAAAGCGGGGCTTTTTTTCCTACCGGGGTTTTTTCCGCTGGGCGCTTTTCCACCAGGGCTTTTTCCTCCCGGGGCTTGTTTCCGGATACCATGCGATACACATAAACACACACACATGTGCCTGTATACAGGGATCTCTTCGGTAATATAACAGCAATATGATGTGCTGCCTTTGCACGGTGCTCGAGCCTGGTTTTTCAAGCACCTCGTGTTACGGGGAGGATGAGTGTTCACTCACTTAAAGGCATGAATGCAATGGCAAGCCAGCTCAAGATTTATATTTTCTTCTTGCAATTAGGAACAAAGTATTATCATTCACATATTTAATCGTACAGGTGACTGAAACTTTGAATCATATTTTTGTTAAGATCCGCCTGGTGAACCGACAAATCTAAGCCCCTACTTCCGTACCTACTTCTACATCACACTGGACAATGGACATATTACATTCCCTTAATTCATTTTCTTCTGAACTGTTTGAACAATTAGGTCTCTCAAGGGATGCAGGCTCCTAAGAATAAAACTGGCTAACGTTGCAAGTGCTATAAGAATCCAGGCCTTGCCGGATGCCTAATTTTGCACTTCATGTCCCTCAATTCGTCGTTCATTGCTCTGAGTTACCAATGTTGCGGTTAGATGGTTTAATCTGTAATCTAGCAATAAAGGCTGCAGTCAACACCATCCAGCGTTCCTGGCAATGAATAGTTGACTCCCCTCATCTGGACTTCTGAAGATCTTGCCAAGAGTGAACAGAATGCAGGGGTCGGTGTTTCGACACACTTGCTTATTGCCTTAGGGAGGTGGTATCATTAAATTTTTTTTATTTGAAAGACAGTAAGTATTACGTTCCGTTCATCATAATTATTTCATTTTTAAAAAGTTTCCTCAATTTGGCCACAAAATGCAACTGTAAATCTCCCAGAATTCTCTGTGCCCAGCAGCTGACCGGTGATTATATAGTCTTCATTTCGTTATGAACAGCTCACTAACTTGGACGCGCTATAGTACACGTATTACGGAAGGTAGATTTCAGCTTCGATAACGCTGTCGAATCCATGCAAGTGTTGCACTTACTGAATCGTTGTCTCATTGGTCATGTCAACATTGCTGTCGGTGCTCTTCATGTATCGAATTTTGAGTCTTTGTGAAGAAATGTTAATGCAAAGCTGAGGTGAACACACTAACGACTATAGGCAGCTGGTGAAACAGCTATCGGCACTGCGCACTAGCTTCGCAAGCGTTTAACTTTAACTTCTAATATCCATATTGGTAATACAAAATGTTTACAAAAAATTATATTCATACATCCATTCATCCTCCATTTTTATCAATAGGCTAAAAATTTAAAAAATCCCGATACCACCTCTTTAAGGGAAATAGTGGCGGAATGTTCGTCTACAGCTAAACTTTTAGACTTGGCCTTCGTTGCAAAGATTTTATGCCGCCCCTTAATTTTGTACGATGGTTCGTCTCAGCGCTTAACTTCTGTATGGAGCCTCTCTCTCACTGCTAAGGAATTTCTCAGTTTCATATGGCCATCTAAAATTCTACATCGTGAAAGATTTTGTAACTTGTAGTTCTAACTGCAACTCACGAATGGACTGTGGAGTGACCACGAACTCCTGCGGGCCTTCTTCTCAGGGTGCTTAGGATGGGTCATAGTATGAGGATAGTTAGGTTCGCCCATGCAATGTTACGGAGAGCAGCGACCCCAGCAGGTGTTCGGGATGTCTGTCGCTCGTGCCCACTTTCCTTCCTGCCGCTTTTTTATGTTACTTTCCTCTGTTCTTCCTCTTCTTTCTCCCATTGCCGTTCCCACGCGCTTTGATCCTGTTTGGGAGTACCCTCGTGCATGGGCTCCACGTGTCTATAGACATGCTATTTGTCCCCTCTATCTACGACTGTTAGATCACCTCTGTAGTGAAGACGAAGGCTTAAACTACTCAATAATAATAAAATAAAACGCTTAGTTTGTTTATTTTTTTCATGCCCGCTCTTGAGGAAATAGGCAAAAAATAGGCCCGGTAGCAGACATTGTAATTAAATTACGTTGTTATAGAGATCGATGACCAGGTGGCAGAAGATGGCGAAGGTGGGATCCGTTTCTTTTTCATCTGAATCCACTTCTTGTTTGAAATACTTCCTGAAATCTTAACAATATGTATGCAGCTTCTGGAGTCCGATTCTATAACTTTTTCTGTCTGGTTTGACGTATTAATTCGGCATATGATCAACGAAACACTCATGAATTGATGATTTTTCACGGGCAGTAGACAATTATTTCTTCTCGCTTACTGTTTTTCTCTGACGTAGCAGATTCCTTTCGAGGCCAAAATTTCAGCACGGCAATGAAGTAGATATCAAAGACAGTATCATGGCTACGGTGCACTTACGTTGCACATAAGCTGACTGGAGTTGCATTCTATTCATTGTAGTGTTTTACAAAAGATTTTACTTGTGCCTCTCACTATGGAGGACGACAAAAGAGGACTTACGGATGAGAGCCCGACAGAGGATCAACGAAGGAACTGAAGAAGCGAGTCAGAGAAGAGGAGTAGATTCCCCACCAGCCTATATTCAGCGAAAATATCGATTATTGCGTGAATTTTTTCACGCACTGGTCATCTAGTGATTATAATAACTGTGGGCCGTATTAGTTATTTCTTTCTGAGCGCACTTTACGCGAGAAACTAGCATGTTAGTTTTCCGCCCTGTTCATGAAGCTTAGCTATTTTCAGGAATTTTAGAGATGGTATTGTCGATTTAACAGTGGAAGAGCGATGCAAAGAAACCCCTAAATTAAACTAATATTTGTTGCTCTGCTTCCTTTTCCGTCAGATTGTGATGTTCAGGGATACTTGGGCTGTGCACTTGACCTCATCCTGTGTCTATGCCGCCGCTGTGATCATCTGCCTCTGCCGGAGACTTGTGCTGGGCTACCGGACGTGTTGTGTTCTGTAACCCCTTCCTTAATTTTAACTGCCATTGTCCAAATTATTTTCTATGAAAACGTTCTTGTGACGATTCTGTTTATTCTTGCTAGCTTGCGCTACATTCGTGTACCGGCGATCCATGCTGGCGTCTGCATTCCTGTTCCCTCTCTAAATTATTTTTCTACTTTATTGACTGGTTAATATTCGTATTGCCCCTACAAAGTTTTTTCTTTTAAACAATTACGATAGACGCTGGGATTTAAAGGCCGTGCTACAAGCATTAGCCTACTTTTCACGTGATCTGATACATTCGTTCTTGCGAGTTTTATTATCTCCATGCGATCAGTTGTGCTCACAAGCCATCTAACTCTCCTCACCGTCAAGGCATCTCATTTCGGAGAGCCCTGCGTCTGCATGTCTGGCTCAGTACTCTTGCTGTGCTACCTATTTTTAGCTCTTACTTCCTAGGGAATTTCAAGATTGAAGCAAAAAGTATTACTCTTTAGGTTCCACAGCAAGCTAGTCTAATTTTCATTTCCGTCTCTGTCGAGAATATCCAATATTGATATATCATCGTTTGCGTTGTACGTAAACGGCAAACTAACATCCAGATTGCTTAACCGTTTTGCCTTTGGCTGTAGCTAGAAAACTCGAGACCTCCCTGGCGCCGATATTTCCTCTATCTCAAATAGGTTGGGGCACGCAATCTCTCGGTGCTGCAGGGGCCCACATCCGCGTTTGTGTGTTATTTCTTGTCGCTCTTCACGGGTCGGTCACTAACCTGTCCTTATGCTGCACGCTGCAAACTCTGCTACTGTGGAGGTACGAATGCATATGCAATTTTGTCAATGCACTAAATACCTCCCAAAACTCGTCTTCACTGTCACTAATAAAATTTATATAACCATGTATAGAGGTCTGTAAACAGATGTTTTATATCGTCAGTTTTTCACACGGTATAGCTGTATGAATGCATAACTACAGTATAGTACCAGCAAGGTTGCAGAGTGTTGTTCAGTAATTTAGTGCCTGTACTTGAGCCAAATTATTAATGCAGTGATTTAAAGAACCCGTGAAGATGCAACTTTATAAGAACAAAGAATTACTGTAGTGTTCGGCTTGTGGTCTAGATGTGTATCCTATTTTTATATTCTTTTGTCTATTAGATAAATGTATTCTGTGTCTGTAATGAGCTGAATATATGGTAGAGGTTATATATTGGACAATTGGACTGATGAACAGCAAAGACAAAACAGTTTTATTATTCGATCTAAGGTAAGCAGCGATCAACTTACTACAGGCCATTCACCCTTACCGGCGGACGTGTGTGTCTCATTCGCTGTGTCTGAGGGTTGAGGCTTCTTCTCGATATTTTTTTTTGCGAAATTATAAAACGGAGCAGTGGTAGTGTTGTTGCTTCCAGGGTATTACTCTCTTGCGGGTCTCACGTCTGGGCAATTTCACAGTTCTATGCGCCTGACTCGCCGCACTTTTGGAGTGAAATTCCAGAACGGGAAGAGGGCCGAAATCAGTCCTTCAACGATCACGTCAAATAATTTATTAGGACTAGCACCATTGAAGCTGCTCTATTGAACGTTTTCTATTGTAATTGAGTAACCTTATCGCTACTTATGGTATTATCAGATGCTTGAATCTATTTTGAAATATCAACTCCTTTTTTATTTTCTCATTAGTACTTTGAGTGACAAAATGGTGATAGTTCACTAATTTTTTTTTAGAAGAGTAGGACATAACTCGCGTAAGAACTGAATTACAGAAGGAAAGGACTAAACTCGTTAAGGCCTCTTTGTTTTATTGGGAAAACCCTGGTGTGTGTTGTCCACGCTTCTGTCCACATGCTGTATGTCCTTTCCTCCTTCCTCTGTTAGATCGCCTTTGTTATGGAAGCGGAGGCCTAAACTACTTAATAATTTTTACAATTCCTGTTTAATATGATCAAGAAGCAATGGGCTCAAGACAGAAGCTATTTTGCATGTTAGTTTAAACTAAGCATATGCGAGAGACGATGGTTCGTTACGCATCACACCAATATTGTAGTTGCTGCAATTGACAAGATCTTCAGAGTTGAACGTTGAAAGTTTCCTGTGTAGAATTAATATAAATTTCGTAGGATTTTTGCCAATTGCCAGTGCTGGAGCTAGGAGGGACAAATGCTGCAGTTTAATATATTGTGAGGCTTAACGTCGCGACATTGGTCTGTAATTCCCATGGTAATTAGGCACCTCAAAACAGCTGTTCATGACGAAACTACAGCTCATTCGTCTAACTTAGCTACACCTCTACAAATTCAAGGCTTTTTAACCTTTTCTATGGTCTTCTTAGTTTGTCTTAGATCATGCTTTATATATTATTAACCTCTCTTTTTAATGGTAGTGTGTGTACCTCTTTGTCCAATATGTGTCTGTGCGTGACGGTATATACTTTGGCTACACCTTATGAGATGTACATTGAGTATTCAACTTTTGTAATTAGAGCAAATTGAGCATAACCATTATATTTAAAAAAAATCTTTCTGCGCGTTTTAACCTTTCAGAATAACAACGTAGAGAAATGCCACAAAGTGGAAGACATTTTACCAGGCTGACCCTGAAATCTTGCACCGTTGCTACCAATACATGACAAAGTTCAGAATTAACGGTGTTCTTTCTTCAATAAAAAAGGCAGAACGAAAGCAAATTTCATTAAATTTTTAATTATAGGTCATATAAGAACTCCGCCTGCACAGTAGATAAAAGATAATACAACTTAACAGATATATAAATTTACATACATAAACGCAATAAAACTGTGGCTACTCTTGTCACACATGCTTGCCTTCTGTAAAGTTTAATGCGTCGCCGCACTCGAGTTTCCTTTGTTCCAATCCAAACAGGATGTAGAAATTATCCCCCAAACAAAAAAAATTAAATTTATGCAATCATAATATACTTCAGGCACCCTATAAACCAATCTTACGTGGATACCATTCCAGTCTTAACATCAAACACAATTACGACGAATCACATTGAAATGTGACAACTTTCGTTCTGTCTGCAACGCAAATTCAAGAATCTTAAAAGCATACCTATTAGTATCACCCACGGTTAGTGCCGAACATTGCTCCTATTATTACCACATCAACGATTTCACTGACCTTACCCCAACTGGCAGAGATGCGAACTCACGCATGAAGGCGAGATCGCACAATTCACAACACTCGGATCGCCTCTACAAATTCACTCTCGAACACGTTAATATCACGCTTTTATTATTAACTATATATTTTGTTTCACCTCCGTAGCCGCAACTCAGGCGTTTCTACAAAGAAACTACTAGTGCAGTATTCAAATACCGCATATTGGGTAGGCGTGGTGGCCACGTGCGCTACTACGGGCTGGGAAACAAGGCGGAAAGTATAGTGGGAGACACTCAAGTGGTAGGCCCCTTTTGTGTCCTTCCAAATATTACGCTTTTAAGGCTGGTTCACACATAAGTCTCCACAGCGTGTCGTTTCAGCAGATTGTCGGAATGTATTATTGGGTCCTTATAGACACGATGGTTTGTCTTGCAGAACATTTGATGAAATGTTTGAAGTTCAGTCAGTTAAGCAAGCTTTCTGGCAATTTTATTATATTTGCAGCGAATTAGAACTCAGAACTATATCCCGATGGCAAAAGCTCATAGAGGGCCGGGGCGTAGGTTCCGGTGTCTCTTTGGAAATGGGCCTATTGGTTCGTCTACTGCCGCCTATCTAATTTAATCTATACACTTTCCTGTTGTTTACGCGACGCAGCAGCACATTCGTTTAATCTGCTGAAAGGAGGCGTTGAAATGACGCACATGTAAACAAGGCTTGTCATACGCTGCGCTACCTCTAACAAGGCTCTGTCCCCCGTAAGATTAGAATAGGAGAAAGTATAACAACCTGTGCAGGAGAGCGTCACCCCACCAGTGCATCACGTGTTGACACGTACACACAGAGAAATTTCGGTAACTGTTAAGCTTATACTTACCTTTAATGGGTAGATTTACCTAAACAGGAGTCTGATTAGTTTTACCTTTTAAAAAGTAAAGATGAACTCATCGCAACCGACATTTTTCAGTGTGTGCCGAACATTGTTAGTTTTACGAGAGACAATGTGAAATCCTGCACTGAGTGGCTGAAGTTACAGTTTATGACAATTGACAAAGTTCCATCATTCAAATTAGTACCATACCTTTGGTAATTAGGCATTACAACATGCAGTCGGACACGACTGAAGTAACTAGTTATAGTTCAAAGAGAGCTTTTGAAGTAATGCAATGTACCACATTATTATATGATTAGTTTAATAAGCGTATCCGACAAAAGACGATCCGCACAGTGGTACTAGTCGGCCAGGAGGCTCCAGTAGGAATACCTTACCTCGACATTGACGCTCATCTGCCATATAGACGCTCGCTTGGTCACGAGAGAATAATTAAATTTTATTTGCAGGAAGTTACAGCTGGTCGAGTCGAGATGATTGTGGTAAGACAATGAAATTAAATTTATACCCAAACAAATTGACAATCACATTCCATTGCGCGCGATAACAGCCAAACTAAAACGAAACGAGCCAACCTCAGAGTTCTTCAGTAGACAATGCAATCCCAAAATCATGGGTAAAGTCCCAAGAGATGGACACTGGGGGACGTACAAAAGTGCACCGTGTAGCGAATGAGTGAGGACGTTGCATATGCCTCCCCTGACGCAACTATGGTCTTTCCAGAGAGCAAACGGAAGAGACATTCAGTGCTTAGAATTATGTCGTAGAACCAATGCACACGAACGGAGGCTCAACCACATTGGTACAAATTGGGAAAGAAAAGGAAGAGGATGAAAATGGAAGGAAGCAAAGAGAGCACGAAAAACAAGACGTCCTGCAGGCCTAACTAAGACTAAGATTACCCATGGGTCCGGACTCCTTGAAAGCGCTTCTCCTGATAACATAGGAGTGCATCTAACTAACCTAACTGTATGCCCCTGTGGGGGTTGCGTCTTATAAATGGGTCTTCACAGGGGTTGAGGCCTCGCTTGGATACGTAAAATTAGTAATAGAAAAAAGAAATGGAAAACATGTATCGTATGATAATCCACTACAACAATGTTATCCCGATTTTGTCATTTCAAAGACGGTCGAGGGAGGGCAAAATTTGATTCCACACGTCACTGAAACAAGGGCAAGTACTCCAGACCTAGATTTCCTCCGGAACCGAGAATTCAGCGACAAACTCACCAGTCTTTCAAACTAAGTTATAACATGTATACTAGAAAGTTAAAGCCTCCATCTCCACTAAAAAGCGATCATGTTCTAACTTTATTCTAGAATCCCTGTAGTAGAAATCTCGAGCATTGAATTAGCGGACACAACGCTCACTAGATCTGCGAGTTATAGCTATCTGTTTAACAGCCAGTCTGATGTTAAGTCTATCCAAAGGATATATTTAATATTGTGTGTTGTTTTTTTTAATAAAGATAGCAGGAGAAATAGATACTACGATGGTTGCGGTCATACAAGGCTTTCATAGTTTGTTTTTTCTTTGAGTCTGTGGAGTCATACGGAAAATATCCCGAAGAGAAACATGCGTTCATAAGCACTAGTCAATAGATCCGCACCGTTTATCCTATCTGTACTTAAACAAATTTACATCAAGTTCAGGAACAGAAGAATCAAGACGCAAACAAGACAATCGAAGGCAAGACACAGAACAGTTATTTTATAAAACCCTAGTAGACTGTTATCCGGGCGGCAAAGGCCTATCAGATATTGTCAAATATTACGACAAAGTGTTACAGCATAACCTACTCTAGAGGTGCTTTCACTCACGGCCGTAACTTGTCACAGTAACGCCGCCATCACATCCGGTGATACTTGTAACGGATCACCTGGCGTACCTCAATTGGAAACTCACCGGTAGGACTATTGGCGACGTCCGCAAATGTGCACGATAGGCACTAACGGGCTAAACCCTATGACATGACCTTATCATGAGTAGAGGAAGCTGCTGCTAGCACCAGGGAGTCGCTGCGAGTTAATGTCGGCACAGCTATTGCTTATTTGAATGCGGAACCTTCAGTTGTTAACCCCATTAGCGCCAGTAAAACTTCTGTTTCGGGTACGAATATCACAAACTTGTAAACGTGTGATCCCAAATGAGAACAATGGCGGCTAATGGGTTAGCCAATGGAGGATGAGACTGATCAGCCAATGCATACAGAGTCTGTGTAGACTGGACGAGGCGTCGAGCAAAACTCCAAGTCAAAAGAAAGAGTCGCGCCTCTGGTGCGCTACATTCGTCCCTGTAACAAGTCTTTGATGTGCACCTCATTAGGCTGCCTAACATTCACTCAACAGAAACATAGCCGCTACAAGGCACCATATGACGGAAGCTCACCTAAACACAGCGAACAGCAAAGCCAGCAGCTGACGAACACTTCAAGAAATTGATGGAACAGGTGCGTTGAGGTGCTCTCAGTCACGAACACTTATTGCACCACAGGTGGTGCTAGAGTAAGCACGGAAAACATTCTCGCTGCTGAACAGTAAAAATGCGAAAGCGCGTAAATCAAATTGTATGCTACAGTACTATCAATCAAATTGCTTCCCGAAAGTTTACTCACGGCACACGATTTCTAGCCCCCAAACTAAGAAAGCTACAGAGCCACGGCGAAGGAAAGTAGCAAGTTATTGCTTGCTGTACGAACATTTACTGTAGAAAGCATAAAAATCGCTATGCAAGAGCATCTAAAATAACCAAGTGTTTTAACGAACACCACTAGACCGTATTATGTCTACCTAGGTACTGCCTAAAGAAATGTCATTTCAAAAGTTACACTTGCCCTGAGATTTTACATAATAAATTCCCATAAACGAAGGAGTGGCTATTGTGAAGCGTAGCATAAATGAAGGTTACAAAAGTACGGTACTGACTCGGTCGTTGCGACGGACGCCGGAGAGTGGCACGACGCAAATGATAATGTAAAACTTCTTACGCAAAGGAGGGCGTTGGGAGGAGCAATCCACAGTAGCAGCAGTGACAGCATAACGAGCAGCAAACATACGCCAGACGATTACTGGGAGCTGTTTCGGTCGTGGCAGCCTGCACTAAATATGGTTACCCAGAGTGTCTGACACAGCCAGAGGCGCGTCGCAGGGGCCACAATGTACTATCGCACGCACAACCTGCTGCGAAATGTGCAGCTTGTCCGCCATTGAAGCGGCCGACTATTGAATGTGCAACGAAACATCTGGTGAACTGCCTATCCTCGCATCAGGTCGTGCGTACGAATGCATAGTGTGGCCTCGATATTACAACCACACGCCTGATGCACCAGCGTAACCCGCGTTCAAAAGTCGCGCCACAACCCGAAGTGAACAAACCGCTTGCAGTGACCCTACCCCGGGCTGCTGCCACCCAACGGTGCTGTAGGCGTACGACATCCCCCGAGGGTAACGAGGCAATGGGGGAAACTTCACCTAAGTTGGTGCAGTTGTATGACCAGGAAGGAACTGGCCACCAATTGCCACCTAATACACGAGTTTGAGGGAAAATTGGACCCGTGACTCTATTGCGTTGCAAAACAAATAGCTACAGAAGATCATTATACGATGAGGGTACGAGAAAGAAACTGAGAAGTTGGGCCTACGCTCAACTTCTGGTCACAGCAATATTGCACGACACCTTCTGTGGCGGTGAGAGCAGTAGCAAGAGCAGCGAAGCCAGGCTATTGGAGAACGACACACAACGTTACTACTGACTAGACTTCATATTTAGAATAAAATTACTACTAGAATCAGCTAAAGCATATAAAACAAAACGAAAGCTTTTACTGTACAATATCGGTTATCACTGTAGCGAACACGCAGCACGAAGTAAATTAGAACTGAGAGCGGCTGTTGGTCTCGAGGAGTAGGTATGTGTTAGCGTACACAGTCAGTGACAGATGTGACATCGTTGTTACTGCGGGACAGCAGTGGACGACAGCGGGTCGCAGACAAGACGTGGGTACAGGATCATTAAGGATGGGGCACCGCCAATCGGAAGTATGTAGAACACGAATCACACGGTGGCGGTGGCACACGCTTACTGGATATAACGAAGATAATTTTTTTATCTGACTCCTATTTTGCCTCGATGACCCAGAATGATATATATACGGGAATAAACATGCGAGTCTTTAAGGCAGCCTGGGTGTGTCGCTCAACCATTCAAACGCAGCCTGTAGTAACAATCATTCCCGGCACAATTCTCCAGTCAATCGAACATAAACGCACTCACGAAATACGTAACTCATGCTGTACACGTTCAAAGAAATGGCATCATTTGGTATCACACTCAAGAATTTCTTTGTCTTTCAGATAGAAGAGAAGTGCCTGTGCTCTAACAAGTTTAGTAATTTGTTACCAGTTAACAGCAGTAACGTGATCTAGTGTAACACAGTTGCTTGTGAGTGTACCAACACAAGCTAAGGCGCGGCTATTGTCACGGTTTGGCATTATTCTTTGACAGGATTACCAGCAGCTAAGGCAGGCTGCACAACTACGAAATACTTTTATCTCTACGAACATTGACTCCCTGGAAGCCGTGGGCCGATAACGTCCACTGCTTCATTGCCTCGACACCTTCCGACCCCAGCTGATGCAGGCCCCGCTTGGCCGCCTTCTGTACACGAGTGCTGCTGTCGTTGTGTTGTACGAATGACAGAATTTCAATAAAGTGCGAGAGGGTCGCTAGCCGCACGGCAGGATAAGGCTCCAGTGGACTGGCGGACGACACGTCGGCAGGGTGCGGTTCGTACGAGGAGTGGGGACGGCCGTGGTGCAGCTTGTGTGCCAGGGACACCTGGTAGCTGTGGGCAGCAGAAGGGTACGAGGAAGACATGATGTCCTCGACATGGGAGCTGCTTCTGCTGTTTAGTTCAGCGCGTTTGGCCTCCGCGGAGCTCGACGACTCCAGCGAAGACACCAAACTTCCGCGTTTTGGAGAAGAAGATATTCCAGAATCTACACACGACTTGTTAGATTTTGTGGAACGAGTAGATGACGTCGATGAGGCATTGCTCTTACGGCGGTTCAGCAGCTGACTAAAGACATTCTCGCCATCTCTCTTCTTACGATGCCCCTTACTGAGTGGTTCAGAGAGACGGAGAGATTTGCTGATATCCTCAGCGTCATTATCAAGGTTGGAAGAAACGCTGCCGCTGTGGTCGCTGGCATCCTCCTCGTTGATGAAGAGCGGCACGTCGAGCTTGTTGTCGAGCATGGCAGGGTCGAGACAGAAGCTAGAGCGCTCGGAGGGGGGCGCGGCGACAGCGTGACGGTGGGAACACGCCTGGGGGGTGAGGGCGGCTATGGCGGCCAGCAGCTCACACGCTGCCGCCCGGTCCTCACTCTTGGGGGACTCCAGCTCCAGCAGACACACCTCCAGCATCTGCAGCACAGACATTCGACGGACGTAAGTGACCAATTACATGCGGCTATAGGGTAGCATTTTTACGAACGAACTACTGTTACCTTGCCATAGGAAATGCGCCAAGTTGCTAGCCAATAGAAGCGGTACTACCCACAACGGAAATTTAACCATTCTACACGAAGCAGCGCGTGCCAAGAGAAAGAAATGAACGCCCCCAATCTCCCAATGGCAAAGCAGTACAGTCCCTCGTTTCGCCACTGCACAAACATACCGTACAGAAGGAGTTGAACTTCAAGCGTCAAATTCATCAGCAACTGTTATGACAAAATGTTCAGTGCCCCATCGCATCCAAAATAAGGTCAAGTCGCTACATAAATACTACATCTCTTTCTCACTTCGAAAATTTCACTTCCAAATCATTGCAGCCCTCGAGCAAAAATCCACCAAATATGAGAGGAAGAGAACAGATAAACATAACAGAATAAACAAACAGATAAACATAACAGCATAAACAAACAGATAAATACAGTTTTGCCATTATATTCGTTGTCCTATAAGGATAGACCGCTCAAATATCCTCCAGAGGGGCTGAGAACTGCTAATTTAGACTCCCCAAACGGGTTATATTTCAACTGGTGCGCAGGACGAGTAACGTGCGTAAACACAACAAACCCCAAACCTCTTCAAGATTACAGAGCTTCTATCGTTGGTAGAGCACAAGCCTCAATGGTCAATGGGGGGGACGTTATCAGCCATAGAAAAAGCATACGAGTGTTTATGAGGGAAATATATAACATGAGTTTCTTGTTAAGCACAAATTAGCATTCACCAAATACTTCCATTAGCTATACTGTAGTTGACGGAGCTCTACGCCTACAAGAAAAGGAGACAACGATGATCATCATCATTTATATGTTCGGCTGCAAACAAGTTCCTAATAAATATATGACAGACATATGAAAAAACGACACTGAGTGCCTACCACAGGAGTTCGTTTCCCAGGCTAATGGACCAACGCCGAAGGCAGGTCTTATTAGGTAGAATTAAATCAGTAATTTTGCGGTGCGACTATATATTCAGGCCACTAGTAATTGGTCAGAGTTTGACCCACCTGGGGGCAACCGCTTTCGAAGTTTTATGACGTTAGCCCTTCGATCCCATACAGGATGGGGGGGCAAGAGAGCAAGTCCCCCAAACGACACAGTGCAACAGAGGAGACACGTGCACCCCAGGACACAAGCCGCAGTTGCTGCGATCGATGCAGATCCCTTATAACTCACAATTCTCTATTTTGTTTCCTTCTTCTATCGCTCACATGAGTATATCCCTTTTTAAGACTGTCGACAAGCTCTACGGACAGGGAGTGTGCTTTTTTTTTATGAGACGCACGATGTTCCTGGATGTTTTTAAGTACACTGCTACCTCCGCCGAGGAGGTCACATTTTTATCGTGTTGGTCCGTTTGTTTGTCTGTATGTTTCTCCGTCATCAAGATAACTCAAGATGTCATGAATGGTTCTTTACGAAATTAGCAAGGATTATTAGGCATATTAGGAGTAACAGATGATTAACTTTTGGTGAAGATCCGCCAACTGTTTGTTTGTCTGCCTCTTTTCTATTGGTGCCACAACGTAGAAAGTTATGGACGGATTTTTATGAAATTCACATGCGCTGTTAGGTATATTAAGAGTAAATGATCAAACTTTTGTGATGATCTGTAGGTCCGTTTGTCTCTTTGTCTCTGCGTTTGATTTTATGTTTGTTAGTAAAATAACTCAAAACGTTATGAATGAATCTTTATGAAATTTACAGAAATTGACAAATGTGTTAAAAGTCGTTAATGATGAAAGTTCAGTGATGATCGATTGATCCGTTTGTGTGTTGGACTAAAGTTGGTCAAAAAGGTTTGTTAGAAACATAACTCGAAAAAGTCATAAACGGATCTTCAAGAAAGTTACAGAAGCTGTTATAACTGTCAAAAGACACAAATGATTACGTTTTTATACTGATACAATGTAAATCATAGTTTCAGAACCAATTTAAATTTATCGTTACCGTAGCTTTGCTTGGCAGAGGCATGCGCTCTCAGAGTGCCCTAGTTTCTGGAAGTATTGCGTACCTGT
Organism: Parhyale hawaiensis; assembly: GCA_001587735.2. Lineage (NCBI taxonomy): Eukaryota > Metazoa > Arthropoda > Malacostraca > Amphipoda > Hyalidae > Parhyale > Parhyale hawaiensis. Next base: position 4,286,402 of record LQNS02278100.1, on the reverse strand, counting down.
ATATTACTATTATATAGGTTAGTTTAAGTTTCTCTCACCAGGACAAATTACCTATTCTAAGAACGGAAAATAAAGAGACATAAAGTATGCCAAGAGACACGACTAACCCACGCACGAGAGTGTTCCCACACAGGATGTACGCGCATGGACATAGCACCGCACGTCGGAAAAAAAAGGAAGAACAGAACAACATCGTCAGTAGGAGTATGAAACTGGAAAGTAAAAAAATTGGGCACGGAAGAAAGATGTCCTGAAGGCATAGCAAAGGCTAAGGTAACCTATGGTACACTTAGGGGGCGCTGCTCCCCTTAACCCTTTCAGTACTGACGACCTCTTCGGATGCCGCATCAAAGTTTTGGTTATTAAAACTAAGGCGTTGTTTCTTTCTCTGGAAATTAGAACAACACATTTAACAACCCGTCTGAAGTCAGTGATAGTATTTTATTTACGACTGAACTAAACTGTAGGTGAGCTCAAGTGACTACAATGATTGTGTGTTTTATGAGCTTCTTTTAGAACCTCATAGCAAGAGTGGAGTTTTCGTAGAAAAAGGGTTAACATAAGATGGGGGAATTTAGCTAACCTAACTGTATTAAAGATATTTTTAAAAACAAATTTACATATATCTGCTCGTAAAATGCTAACTAAAACACCTGCTCCGTGGAATATCCACAAGTTTATGCTCATACTGTGCCAATGTTGCAGGTAACGTACCTTCGCCAGAGCAGGAGGGTTTCCGTGTAGAGTGGCCAGGTACTCGGTGACCAGATGAACCACGTGCGGCGGGGCACTGTGCAGCAGTACCCCCAGCTGTACCGCGTGTGCACCATCAGGAGAGTGCAACTCCGCCAGGGCGCTGCCGATACTGGAAAATAAACATTTCAACACTTCAATGAGCGATATATCTCACTAATGAGAGCCCAAAAGTCCATGTACTGTTGGGAGTACCGAGAGATGGAAGGAACCTGCTAAAAGTAACAAATAAAAACAGATTATTTTTAGTTTCACTGTTTATTTTTTTCCTAGTATCCAATGTCCAGCTAGCTAAGGGGGGGGGGGGCAAATTTTATTTTTCTTAACTATAGAGTCCAAATGACTCGCATGTAATTTTGCACACAAGTACTTTCAAGTTGGAAAAAAAAAACAAAGAAAGACCAATATTTGGTGCTGTAACAGTTACCATGATATTTTACGTCCAACTAGCAACGCGAGGTCTCTATCGAATATGCCTTTGCCTATTTTCTAAAACTAATTTCAACAAAACTCTATGGTACATATTTCATAGAGCACACGAGCTTTCTAGATACTCAGCATTATCTGTTGTCATTCACTATACCCAGGGTTGCTTAGGCTCCTTTGACACGAGGTCACCGGTGACCGTCACTGGTAGCCTCGTGTGAAGGTCTCGGTGACTAGTGGCCGTCAGTGCAAACAACCATGCTAGGAAACCTTCAGCCGTCAGTTATTTTCCTTTCAATTTTTAAGTGATTTCATACATACCACGAAAATTAAAGGATACAAAATTCTTGCTACTAATGAATAAATTGAACATAAAAATTTCTTTGATTTACTGACCTAATTTATGTTTTTCAGCTGGAGATTTTCCTTCAAAGTCTGCAATGAATAATTTATTTTTTTCAGCTGGAGATTTTCCTTCAAAGTCTGCAATGAATAATTTATTTTTTTCAGCTGGAGATTTTCCTTCAAAGTCT
>LQNS02278100.1:4234097-4255628 GCA_001587735.2 Parhyale hawaiensis | reverse complement strand
GCACAGCCAGAGCAACATCAGCCGCACAGCCAGAGCAACATCAGCCGCACAGCCAGAGCAACATCAGCCGTACAGCCAGAGAAACAGCAGCCGCACAGCCAGAGAAACATCAGCCGCACAGCCAGAGCAACATCAGCCGCACAGCTAGAGCAACATCAGCCGCACAGCCAGAGCAACATCAACCGCACAGCCAGAGAAACAGCAGCCGCACAGCCAGAGCAACATCAGCATCAGAACCACAGCAACATCAGCATCACAATTACAGCAACATCACAACCACAGCAACATCAGAATCACAACCACAGCAACATCAGCATCACAACCACAGCAACATCAGCATCACAACCACAGCAACATCAGCATCACAACCACAGCAACATCAGCATCACAACCACAGCAACATCAGCATCACAACCACAGCAACATCAGCATCACAACCACAACAAAATCAGCTCATCAAAAACAACCAACTAAACCAACCCTAGTGAAGGTGAGCGGTGTAGAGGAGGAGGTGATGCTGCCGGTGGGGGTGTGCAGCACGCGGCCCCCCGCCAGGGTGGAGGGAGAGGAGGACAGGGACGCAGTGCGCAGGATGGTGGGGGCGGTATCCTCTGCTCCGGCGGCCAGGCCACCTGAGGCTCCTCCGTCCAATGGACTACACAGGATAAAATTAGCACGATATGGCAATGACACGCACAGGTGGGCAGCCAACACAAAGCTATAGTTACTTCAGTTTTAGGATATAGAAACAGCACTGGACGAGCAAGATAGACAATTTTCGTCACTTTGAACAAAATAGCACGAGCCGCCACGCTGTGACGCATAGGGAGCAGAGAACTCGAGCAATTTATGGTCGACATTTGAGCAGCGTTTGGGGAGAACAACTACAACTCCTCTCCCATTAATGGCTGTTTCTGGTTGTAGCAACAGGGTAGAAGAATATTGCAACAGACGCGCGCTTAACATCATTTTCGAGCGGTTGTAGCATTTATATAGACAGCATGAGCTCCATAATAGCATGAACTTGCTAACTTATAGACAGAAAGTGCTGAACATGTCTACCGCTTTCGGAAGCATCGTAACAAAGACCGTTCCGTTCTTATACCCACAGGTATACGAGGAGAACTTTGGACCATTTTCTTCGTGTATGCACCATCTAAAGAACGAGAATAGGAGCGGGACGCGTTAGTGAGGCTAGACTGTGAGAGTATCTGCTAAGTATTCGTTTTCCCAATGCTTAAATAGCCTCAAATGGCGCTACCGTTAATCTTTAAATCGCGTCATTTACTGCATCTCTGGAATTCTGTAGATGGCTAAGATGAGCTATGACCAACAAGCTAAAGTGAAGTGGATAAAAGTTATTTCGAATGCCAAGTCAGGGCTTTAAAAGAATAAAAATTGGCTGCTTATATTTTCTGGTGGTGTAGATAGGTTCCACCCCAATGACGCTACAGAACACCTCCACCAAGTTTGATAATTCTTGTTTGTCTTAGGAAACCCAGCTCACGTCTCTGTTCGTTTAGAAAAGACTCTATATACTTAGTGAAATTTGGTGATATTTTGCTAACACTGAAGTTCATGTGTACTTTTCTCCCTTCTCAATGAAAACAGAATAGAAATAGGACACAGAGTGACTTACTGAAGCTAAATAGTAAAGAAAGACGATGATCTTCGGCCGAATCCAGTGAAGTTGGAGAGCCACTATTCAAAAAATGGACGGCATACCGACCCTACCTAAGCAAGAAAGTAAATGGAACCTCGCTTTACTCGACAGTCATAACCCACAACCTCAGACAAGCACATGTTATAGAGGCTACGTCACTTCGCTTCTTCCAAGTGACGACGATGCTAAACTGTCAAGACCACTGAGCTGTAGAGACTGGGCTACACCACTCACTTCCAGGTGACGACGACGCTAAGCTTAAGAGAGCCGGCATGGTTGAGGTTGACGGTCATGAGCTGAGGGTAGGGGCAGAAGAGCTCCCTGGTCTCGCACTCCCGCTGTCCGATGAGCACACTCTTGCCCAGCAGCCGCACCTCCACCGCCTTCATGTGCAGCTGCTCAGGAACCAGGAGTGGATTAGTTAACTGCCCTGTGCTATGTGCTACAGAATTGCTAGCGTAATGTGTGTCCCAGGCGCTCCATTCACAATGATATCTATTACTACTACTAAATTAAAGCTATGGACTGAATCTGTATTAATACATATATTATTTCACATGATTACTAACCTCACAAAAGTCAGATGCTGCATCATAAAGAGACCACACTCACCCCTTCGCCAATGAGCGCTTTGAAGACGGCCCGGCTGTTGTCCCACGTCTGCACGCCCTCCCTGCCCACCCGGCCTCTGCTGCGCCACTTCTGGCGGCCGTGCTTGATGGTGACCTCGAACACGTCCCCCGAGCAGAGGCGGGCGAACCCTTGTATACCTGCCGGTAACACGGGCACAATTAGCCTGATATCGGGCATGGGAACATTGTTTACGGCTTCTTCCGTAACACTATTCCAACGTACGTATATTTCAGTGATCCCGTATTGAGGTAATTACTCCGAAGACCCTGCGCCGTGCTAAAGATGCCATCGATTAGCACAACAAAGGCGAGATAAACGAAGCTCATTAATTCAATAAACTCATTTGACTTTTTCCGAACTTTACACAGGAGCGCTGGTTTCGCTACTTTAGATCAATTTGAAAGTGTTAGTCGCGATCCAGTTACGCTTGTGACGGATGAAGCCAACACTCTTCAGCGGAGTATTGCGTGGTCGGTCGGCTCAATTGTGAGAGGTTTGGGTTTAACAAATGAAAATCAGTCGAAAGTGGAGAAGCGAACAGTCATGCGTGAAGCTGCGGACAAACTAAAGTCGATGAGATTAGCTCATGCGGACCTAACACATGACGCCTAAAGGCTGCCATTGCTCTGGGTGTGTTGCTGTGACCCAAGTACTGTCTAAGATTAATCGAATTATAACGTCGGAAGCTGCACTTACTCGAAACTTCTAATAACTCTGGGGAAGAAATAATTCAATTTTCAAGGCCTGAAACCTTGCAATTTGTAAGTGCGAGGTGGGGAAAAAAATTGAGATCAGTAGCAATGCGTTAGGTGCGCCATACTGGGGCTTGCCACATGGCTGGGATGCAGGAAAACATATTCTCCATCGCCAATGCGAGTTAGCCGTCATTCGAGTCAAGAGGTAGTCCATCAACTATTGATTTCGTGAACCGGATATTTCTACCGCATTTGAAATGAGTACCAAGAATTAGATGCAAAGGTGAGCTATATGGCTTCATTTCACAAGCGGGTACAGTGCGACTTGCACCTTCAGAAAATATGAAATAATTTTGGTATTGTGAATGGATTTGAGGAATCATTGCGCACAGTCTTTCCTCATCCTTAAGCCATTCATCAAAAGCTGGTTGCTGGGAGTCAAATTCACCTCTTTCTCAATTAGTCTGTCAATAGTCAATAAGAACGCGCAAGAGCCGGGACTAGTTAGCTATATGGTTCCTGTTGAAGATCTTCCGCTGCGAGGTTCATCTTCATTAAGTCTCGGCAATCTGAGAATGAACTAAGCCACCAAGAAACCCGAGCTCATGATGAAACACCGTTGCCAAACGTTTGGTGATGATTACTAAAAGTTTCAGTCGAACTGTGCCCGAGCATAAAACAAAACTTAATGCCGCACATTCGCTCGAAAGCGTCACTCATTTTCACAGAGCAGAATAAAACACAGACTCATGAAACAAATCGCCATGAACCACTTGTTTCTTACACCGCCTCCTAACTGGCACTGACGGTGCTGCAAATGTTGGCCTGTATTCCATCTAAACGGCAAACCTCCAGTGTTGCTATATCTCTCGCACCGCTACCAGTTTCACCATTTTATACACAAACCTCGTGCGTTCGTTCTTCTCGGTGGCTGCCCTCGTTCTGACATTCATTAACTTTAGTGCCAAGCAGGAAAATTCAGCACAAGGAAAAACAAGAAGTCACAATTGATAAACTGCGAGCAACCAACATAAGAAAGAAACGTACCTTTCATTTCAAGCGTGAGCGTGCCTATAAGATGCTCTATCTGCACCTCCAGCGCGCACAGCGTGTCCGTGCACTCCCTGTAGCCGGAGCGTACGTTGTTGAGTGCGCTGGTTCGCTCCTTGCCTGGAGACATAGCGTACGCGTACGCCATGTTGCGTACCTGCCGCATGTATGACAGACATGAGTGGTTTGAGTCCTCACACATATATATTAACTATTATTTTTTATTATACAAGTTAGCTTAAGCTTCCCTAATCCTGCACAAGTTTGCTGTTCACAGAGAGGAACTCGAAGAGGCATACAGTATGCCAAGAGAAACTTGGAACCCATGCACAAGGATGTTCCCACGCAAGATCAATGCGCACGGAAACATCAAGTCGGTAAAAAAAACTAGGGAAAAGGCAGTAAAGCATCATCAGCAGGAACATGACAATGGAAGGAAGGAAAGTGGGCAAGCAGGAAAGACGTACCAAGGGCCTAGCTAAGTTTCAAATAACCTATGGGGTCCCGTGGGGCGCTGCTCCCCATAACATAGGATGGTACAAACGCGTATTAGTTTACCGATGTAATGCATAGCGTACAATAGGTAGGTATCGTAAGCGGAATAAATAGCGTTTTTCACGATAATAGCGAAACGACGATTGTGCTCCACTGGCTAACGACGATCAAGGAAGTCGATCGGAAAGCACGTTAACTTGCCTACAACTTGCGGCCTAAGCGCCGCATTTGCTCCTTTGGATCAAGTTTCAGGTGTCAAGGGATTGCGCTGGAGACAGCCGCAGGGTAATCCAGGTGGACAAGTTGACGCTAATTTGATTATTTGTCCCAATTATCTGACACACATTTAGCCCCGCACGGCCGGGTTGCTGGGTAGTTCGAATAAGCTGCACTTACTGGCGTCGCGTGCCTCGTACAAGACGTGCAGCAGTAAGTACATACTGTAGATGGAAGTCAATAAGCTAGAATGAAAGCCCGTTACTCGAACTTAATTCAATCGAGTTACGAGCGATGCAAAAGAACACAAGTGCTGGCGGGCCATTACTCTTACCCAATCGGTAATTACAATAAGATTCGACGAGGTCTCCGATGCACCAATAGCTACTATTTGCTAGCATTTCCCGGCTACACACAAACATACACGCACAGCGCCTCGGGCTGTCGGCTAACGGATGAGGGACCGGGTCATTTTTTTAGAATTATTATATTGGTATTGTCCCGCTATTTCTGAAACTAAGACAATCAATAGCGTTCTAAGACAATTTACTCGGCTTAGCCTACAGCCGGCACCACAACGTTGTGCTTAGCCGACGAGAGATAAAGGGCGAAAAGCAAAGAAGATAGAAGAAAGAAGCGCCAGTGCGAACGGTCCTTTCTGTGGCCCTCCGCACGGGCGAAAGTAAGAGCCCCTCAGAAAAAGTCGGTCACCTCGATCGGCGGCCCACCTCGCAAGGCAGAAGGGAAATATAGAGAACCTACCTAACTCTACAAAACTAAACCTTCTGAGCAGGAACTGCGGCCAGATACTACATCCCCTGCAAAGAAGGCACTCGGGACCCCTGGGTGCGTGATGCCCAAATATATTGTGGCAGGGAAAGGGCCCGCCATAATATGCCCCTAAGGGCCATTTTTTTATAATTTCCGGTTCAATCAAAGTAAATCTGACCTAACCCTTATAATGAATATGTAGTTAAAGCCGCCGTTTCCACTGCAACGGCGACCGAACAGAGGAAGAAATAATGGACATATATATTCATAGGAACGTGCAACCCGTGCACGAGGGTGTTCCCTTTAACGCGCATGAGAACAGCAAGTCGGGAAAGAATAAGAATCGGAAGATAGCAAAGTGGACACCAAGTTAGACGTCCCAAAGACCTAGCCAATGGCTAAGGTAAAACTACATAAATTCATCATCGAGCTGAAGATGAAAGCTTTTATGATTAATGAAACAAATCTTTACTCACGCCTTCTCTGAGCTTCTGGTGCAGACTGTATTGGTCCAGCAGGTCCTCCACCTGACTGAGGTGGTACTCCAGCCTCTTCTGGTACCGCTGCACGCTCTTCATTTGCTGTGTACGCAAATAAATGTTAATATCAGAGCTGAAACGATAGCGATGAGCTAACTGACCTAGGTTATTGTAGTGATTCCTTTAAATCTGCTGCACTTGTTATGGAGTCAAGTTAAGCTCTATGCACATCAGCCACATGTCGTAGTGAGCAATGACAGCGAGTAGTAAAGGAGAGAGGAAGTCAAGTGAGAAAGTGAGGCACACAACACCGAATGCAAATGAAGTGTAGCAATATCTTGCATGCACGAACCCAACCAGAGGCGTTACTGGCAGACTGGTATGCTGGGGCTCAAACAGAAAGGGTTTCTGGCAGACTGGCATGCTAGGGCTCAAACAGAAAGGGTTACTGGCAGACTGGTATGGGGGATTTCAAACAGAAAGGGTTACTGCAAGACTAGCATACTCGGGCTCAAACAGAAGGGGTTACTTGCAAATTGACACGATGTAACCAAAAGAGACGGGGTTACTGGCAGTTACTGACAGACTAGTGCGCTGCAGCTTAAGCAGTAGGTAGTTGTCTCAGGTAGATTAGCATGCTAGAATACGAACAGCAGATTTCACGGGTAGATTAGCATGCTAAAATTCAAACAGCAGATTTCACAGGTAGATTAGCATGCTAGAACTCAAACAGCACGGGTCACAGGTAGATTAGCATGCTGGAGCTCAAGGACAAGACAATCCAACAAGTGAGACTAGCACACAACAAAGAAGAAGTGAGTCACCACACAGACTGCACGACCTGACTGCAGCATGCAGAGAAAATAATGCAGTTCACTACTCACTTTCTCGGCCTCGTAGAGCCTGCCGTGGGACTGGGGGGTGCAAAGCAAACAATAGAGAATATGAGCCTGAGTTGCTACACTACGGTACACACTCACCGCATACACACCTCAGCAACAGGTAGGTACCGCGCAAACACCAGGGAAACTACAACACATGTGAAGCACTGACCAAGTGCTGGGCAGAGTACCAGCAAATGTGCAAGGTACCACCAGCTAATGTCTTACACCCCGCGTAAGAGCAGGGTCGCGTTAGGAGGAGCGGCATCGAGAGCTGTAGCTATACCTATCTAACTCCGACTCCTGGAAGCCGCGAGTGTCTAACTCCGACTTCTACGTATCCTAGGATGTTGGCTCCTGACTCGGACTCTAACAAAAGCGGGCTGTAAAAACCTAATTGTATTCCGACTACGACTCTTGGCCTAGCGGGCTTCTGACTTGTGCAAGCTAAGCATTTCTTACCCGCTCTACCTCATGTGACGCAAGTCATTGGACGATGGTGTTATACCAAGCCCTTATAAACACGCAATCATTACCCCAATAGTACAGATCCAGCTAACTATAGACCTGTCTCACTAACTAGTCACGTAGTGAAAACGTTTTAAAGGGTATTCTATAAACACCTAGTGCACCATATAGTGAGTAATGACCTACTCACACCAAAAAACACGGATTTCGACATAAACGTTCCACTACTTCACAACTGTTGGAGCATTAGGACTCCATCGTAGAGACATTGTGCCAAGGAAAGAATGTGGACGTAATATGCTTAGAATTTGCTAAGGCTTTTGACAAGATTGACCACGGAATCCTAATGTTAAAACTTTCCCGCATGGGTATCCGTGGAAAATGTCTTTGGGGGCTTGAAGCATTCCTGTCAAATAGAACGCAAAGTGTAATTGTCAACAAAAAAGTATCATAAACACAGCCGGTACTCAGAGGAGTACCACACGGCATCGTGCTTGGGCCTGTACGCTTTCTCATCATGATCAATGACATGGGGTCCGGATGTAACTATGCGGTACCCTCGTCATTTGCTGACGATACACGAATACTAGCTGCTGTGCAATCTGTGTAAGACGTGCTATCTGTGCAGCAAGACTTAGAAAGCATCTGTCAATGGTCGGTAAAAATAAAAAAATAAGACCTTTCATGAAACAAAATTCGAATGCTAGGGATACGGAAAAATCAAACACTCTTTGAATCCCCACTATATACTACCAGCGATGGGCATGAAATTGAAAGAAAGACAGTTTTAAGAGACTCGGAGAGAGAATGCAAGACGGTGCTACCTTCAAAGAACATATAGCTCGAGTTATCGCTGAGGGAAAAAGATTGAGTCGATGGGTTTTACGAACTTTCTCGTCACGCGAAGTAGATGTAATGCTCACACTATGGAAACATTTCTTCCGAAAATAGAATACTGTTCTCCACTTTGGATGCCGAACACAAGAAAAAAGCTAGAACAACTTGAAGCTATCCAAAAATCATTTACGGCCAGAATTCGAGGCATGCAGGAGTACGATTACCACAAACGACTTGGCTGTCTCCACTGGCATTCAATACAACGCAGATTCGAGCGATTTACAATCATATATGTTTGGAAAATTCTGGAACGTATCACTGTGAATGTGAATGAGCGGATTGTGGCCAAATACTCAGAAGGAACTGGAAGGACTTTTGATATACGCATCCCAAGCAGAGATGGTGGAAAAGCCGTGGCCACAAAATATTCTAATAGTTTCGCCGTACGGGGAACAAGATAGTTTAGAAAAATGCCTCAGCATATTCGAAACGCCACTGATATCAAAATTATGGAGCACAAAAATTTACTGGATTTTCATTTAAGAAGAATACCAAGATAGACCAGCGGTCAGCAGTTACGTGAACTGCGGAGATAATTCACTGCTGGCTCTCTCTTTGGACGCTAACTGCGGTCCCACAGAAGGCACGTGACTCCACACAAGTGGGGTGACGTGAGGAACGTCACCTGAGCTTCTTCCGAAGACCCACGAAGTTAAGGACTTCAACTCCAGGCACCGAAAAATCACATCGACTCCAAATAATGAAAGGGCTCCCATGGAAAAGGACCGGGGCCGTCAAGAGATCGCAGAGAGGTGAAAGATTATCGAACAGCAGTACCGATTTTAATACCTACAACTTGCAACTATGAACCTTTTTTAACGGTGCTTCAGGAAGCAAGGAAAGCGTGTCTATTAGACAGTTCACATAATAGTCTTTCGCCCTCAGTACATAGATGCTTCGACAAGGCTGCAGCCCGTTTGGTACAACACACGAGTTGGCTATTTTACACAAGAGAGGAAGTAGCTACTACTGTATGGCTATGGAGAGACACACAAAATAGACTTGAAATTGCTTGTGCCTATTACACCTGTTAGAAACAGCCATGGTACAATGAAAAGTGCCATAGCAAACAGGCAGTATGTGTGTGAACATAGAGACACCAGTTGTGTAGATAAACCGTAGGTACAGAAACCGGTAAGCTCCGAGTAACGATACCATCAACGATTCAAAATATAGCCAAGCATACGGCTGAATAGCAACATGATTGTAATATTCTTAAGTTTAATTAGCATCATTAGAGAAGTCTTATATTCCTAGGTTAGGCCTCGCTAACCACAGCAGACTCGCCCACTCAATACAGAGGAAGCAGCAGAGCGAGGGGCCCAAAGCACGGGAATAAGAAACAGGTAAAGATGAGGGAATGCAGTAATAAAATACTCATCTAGAGACTGTACAACGAACAAAGAAAGAGTACTGGGCACAAGAGGAAAGTTGTACCGAAGGCCAAACTGAGGCCACGAAATCTCCTGCAGCTTAAACGAAAGCGTAACTGTTCTGCGAACAGAATGGGCGTCTACCGTGAGTCTGTGCGTCCGCATCTGTCTGCCTGCCACTGTTGCTCTAGGCTGTGTCGTGCCGCAGGCGCTGCCTGTGCATGACCTCGCACCGGCTTGTGCGCCCGGACTAATTCTGGTTACTTTGTTGCTGTTGTTGTAATTGTTTTGGCATTGACTGGCTGTCAGCGCTTTCGGTGGACTATATGACCGTCTTCTTGTTTCTTTAAGCTTCTGCTTAATCGCTTGACATTATACACGGCCGTCTGCTTATTTAAGTGCTTCAGCTGACGGACTGTAACTGATTTGATTGTTTGTTCGACTGTCTGATTACCAGTTCTGAATTGTTTGTTTGCATAATGGACTCCTGGTCGAATATTTGTGAGATTGTCTTATTTTCAGTTGGTTAGAATTTATTTAAGACTGACTGTTGATGGTATTAGTTTAATGGTTCATTAGACTATCTTATTGTCAGTTCGACTGTCACTCCACTGAATATGAGGGGACTGCTGGATAAACTAAATAAAATACAAAGACGCTGCATAAGAGGACGTACCCTCCTCCACAGACCCACCGACTTACCATGGCGCGGTGGGAGGCGTGGCGCAGTCTCCGCAGAGCCATGAGGTCTTGTGTGGTGACAGCGACCCCCTCCCTCAGGCCCCTCACCACCGCACTGCCCACCGTCAGGGACCGCTCCGGTCGGGGGGACTTGGGCACCTGCGCAGCAAATTTGTGGGTTAGTTAACCCTGTAACGCCCGTCGTTTCTAACTGCAACGGTACCAATGGGTCCGGCCTAGCATGTGGCCTACCTAAGAGCAGGCGTTAGGTTAGAGTAGCGTAGGCAAAGGCTAAGTTAGTTATGAATGGGTTGGTTCAGCTAGAATAGGTACCTACGCTAACTTATAGGCACACAGATTATACCTGAATCTCAGGTAAGCAACTTACTACACTGACACCGGAAGTGGTTACCTGCAGGGAAGTGAACAAGAAGAATTTCGAGCGCTGCGGGACTGAGCAAAAACAGAAGGTACGAGCAGGACCTTCTATAGAGAACAAAACTTTAGGAACAGTGTGCCATCTTAGGACTTCTGAATTACCCTAGAAAAATAGAGAATTATCACACCTTACAAACGCTCTCACGGTCATGTTTCATGATGATTGTTTCATAACTTCTCACTGTCCCACAGCTGCATGACGAGTTTCCCTGCATGAACGCTTGAATTCATACAACCTTGCAATTTTTGTACATTTCTCAATTTAGAACGTCTCATAGTGTTCACAATTTCTTGAGGTACCTACCTACAGCAGACTTAATTGCCACTCGAAGAAATTCTAAAAGGTCAGATAGTTATAAACTATATAGCAATCAAGAATTAACTGAAATCTGATTCCCCGGAAATATCCGTGTGGGACGAGCTCTCGCAGCACCAAAAGTGTCATGAACCACATCGATATTACTGCATGTAAGTATGGGGATTTACTCAAAATGCTCCAGTGAGTATGCTGGGCCAGCCTCACTCATTCTTGACTGCATGAACATTGTCTGCCGCTGCTAGTCCTAACCTCGCGGCGTAGACAACAAAGTAACTTCAATGCAGGCAAGCGAGATTACTGTACAGTTTGAGCCTCCGTCTCCACAACTAAGGTAATCTAACAGAGGAAGAAATAAGGGACATATACCATGTCGATAGAAACGGGGAAACCATGCACGAAGGTGATCCCACACAGGATCGACGCGCATGGAAAAAGAAAGTCGGGAAAGAAGAGGAAGAACAAAAGAAAGTAATTTCAGTTAGAGCAATGCAGGCAACGTCAGCCACGTAAGGCACTGTGCGGCGCGGCGCAAGGATGTCGAAGAAATGGGCTAAAAAAATAGACAAAATACACTCCCAAAGTTATACCGAGACATCATACGCTAATGGTATGGGAATATCATGGGCATGTGCTGTACATACGTGAGTCAGATGTCGTGCGAGGTGTGGTGGAATTGAAGCTTTAGAAGGCAACCTCCTCACAATTAAAAGTTCAACAAGTTACAATGAAATAAAATGTAGCTTACTAAAATTTCTTCTTGCACCAGTAAAATGTTGAGTTTTGAAGGCAGAAGCATCAATTTATTAGATGAGTAGTCCTCAAGGTGAGTTATAGGAAGATCTGAGGAGGGGTGCTTAAGCATAAAGCGACATGGGAGGGGGTCGACGGTGTGGCAAAAGCAGTAATTCATTACGCCAATAGTTCCAAATAAAACTAAAGTTCCAGCAGAACTTCACAGGCCATAACACAATAGAAACAAACAAACGAACAGCCGCTGAGCTCTGAGAGTCAGCACACACCCGCGCAGCTGCCTACGCAAGCAATTTATGACCGCATACATGAAGGTGAGGAGAGCGAAGTTCAAACCCACAATTACCCCAAATGGGGTATAAGCGTGAGGAAGTTCAGGAGCCAATGTCTCACTTTAACATGGGGGGGTAAGCTGAAGGCTCTCCGTAGCTCTCTTGGTGTGGTGGGGGGCTGCTGCCCCAGCACAAGAGGATGGGAGCGCTTCCCACCGCTCTGGCCAGAGTATTGGGACTGCCAGCTGTGGGTGGAACCTGCAGGAAGAACGTCACTATAGTAACATAATTAGAAAGCGTCAGGTAGCACAAACACGTACCAGCAGGAGACAATGGCCGAAAACCCCGCGTGGAACGTTCCAGTAATTATTATGACATTGATGATGACAGCGGAGGACCGGATAATACCATCTTAGATCGCATCATACTCCATCAAGCAACTTCAGCAGTCGCTGAACAATGCTCATACAATGCTGTCCTCTTCTCATCAACTGAGCATGGGCCAGACATCTCACTTATAACACTTATGTTCAAATAAGCAAGAGAGTTGCCGCAAGAGTACCGCTGGTGGTGTGAGGTTTCAACCGTCCTCAGCAACTCTTCTGCTAAGTGCCACCGCTACTCTGGACGTTCCGGTACAGTAATCGGTCGAGATTTATCCTACAAGAAGTACCACCAATTCCAAGAGGTTCCAGTGACTGCTACCGACCTTTCGAATTCCCAACGGACTCCAAGCGTTTAATGACAAGTAAATCGAACCTTTAAGACAATTGGCCCACATACGACACTCGAGTAGAATTTACATCGTTGCACAGTTTCTTATTTCAAAGCAACCACTGCGGCCTCACCTATATGCTCGGCTCAACTGAGTCCTAGTGTTTTCAATAGTGGCAGAAGAAGCAGGAAGGACGCTATCATTTAACTCCATGTAACCGCTCAGTCTAACATTACCGCATTTATCATATGAAATGGAAACATCAAGCTTTAGAGCAATAGCAGGCATCCAAGGGGTCACCAACGCTGTGAAATGCAGTTACCTCAAATGCTACCATTACACTAAAGCTAGATAGCTTCCGTACCTGATGAATACACGGCATTGTTGTACTCTTAGCTGCAAACTTCCCATACTGTGTCTAATCTAAGTAGATGATGAGCTAGCGCAGACGTGTCCGGAATTTTCGCCGCAAGAAAATTGGCCGCAAGAAAATTTGCCATAGGAAAATTGGCCACACGGAAATTTCGCCGCACAGAATTTTCACCGCAACTTTGTGCACACTGCATTCGTGTACTCTCTACATCAGGTCACGTTGCCATATCAGGCATCATCTGAACCTTTACTGAATTTACTTTTACCATTTTCAATTCTGCAGTTTATTTTAGACAATGTTAGCATGCCTTTTTTTCGAAAATTGAGTCTACNACCATTTTCAATTCTGCAGTTTATTTTAGACAATGTTAGCATGCCTTTTTTTTCGAAAATTGAGTCTACTGTATAACTGTTTGTAAATTTAATGTTTAGTCCATCACCTAGTTGGATGTTGTTTTGTCTAAATTAAAATTAAAAGTGTGTTAAATATTGAGTGATGGATGATACTTCTTATTGACTCAAGTGTTTTTGCATTTCCACGGCCTTGAATTCCAGTTAACTTGTTGCTAGTTGATTTTTTTTTAAAACAGTGTTAATCAAATTTATTGGCAGACTTTACCCATTCAATGGTTTATACAGTGAAAAGTGGTAGAGGTGGTGCAAAACTTGCGGATAATGGTAATTCTATATAAAGTTTAGATAGAAAATATGGAGAAAAACCTACTGGAAATGTGAACCAAAGCAGTGCAAAGCAAGAGTGTATATCAATTATAAATATGATACTTTGTCAATATGCGCAGCACTCGGTGATCATTGTTATTCTTCAAATCCCATACAGCCAACAATTTGTAAAGCAAAATCAGAACTGAAGAACTCAGTATTAACTTCTCAAGGCAGCGCACCCACGCTGATTGCTGAAGCATAAAACAATCTCTACACTAATGCCTTTTTTTTACGCCGTCTATGTATCAATCATGTCCCACAATATTAGAAACTGGAGACAGTTAGATAGCCAAGCACCTCCAATTCCAGCTGGATGCTGTCATTGAAAACGGCAAGCGATTTCTGCCATATGACAGAGGTGTAAATTATTTAATGATCAAGATAGAATTTAAATATTTGCAACACAATCAGAATTGAAAGACCTCAAGCATAATGAAAATTGGGCTTGCGATGGAGCTTTTAAATGCTCACCGTGTGTATATATATATATATATATATTATAAGTTATTCACTGTACTTACTGTCATTGGGATTATAAGCATTGCACCCGTTTTTCTTGGCTTCCCTGTAAATCCGAAGAACCGTTCGCCACATTACCACACTATCTTTGGGATTATTCACTCCTCGGGCTTTAATGTTTACTCATTTACTCTTTAATTGGAGCTTGTTCTGTTAGAGACGCCAATTGCTGTTTGTACAAATATGATATAGTCAGCCATATTCCCGTAAATGGACTTTGTTCCGGTTTACACGGCGAAAATTCCGTGCGGCCAATTTTCCTACGGCGAATTTTCTAGCGGCCAATTTTCCTACGGCGAATTTTCTTGCGGCGAAAATTCCTAGAACCAGCCTACTGGTAGGAGTATTTATGTAATTTTAGAAATAGCAGTCATAGTGCACGTCATGTTCAGATCGTATACGTCATGTTATGACTTTTAATAGGTTAATGTTTCTTCTCAGCAAAATGATATGGCTTCAGCTGGGAGATGTTCCTGGATTACGTCCGTTGTAACATGTTATATCTTCCTTTAATATAATGTTATTTATGACAGGAATCCAGTCATAAACTTCATAGCTTACTTACTCTGTTTATCGTCAACCAGTAACGCACGGAACTTCAAAAGATCGGATTTTACTTATCAGCGTAGAACTAAATCCTGGCTTGATGCCGAGAAGTTGGTTTCATTTTCGTTTTTATGGCATCGAAATTATACTCGAACATCTGAAAAACTGGGACTAACTAAAAAAATTTTCTGTAGACCAGTGTAAAATTTTTGTTAAAATTTCGATTGATGACGTGTGGCTTTATTTAAACTGTGATTCCGTACCTATTATGAACATAATATTCGCCACAGCAGATGTAAGAAAGAACATATTAGACGTAACTATTCTTTCATGACCTCCCGAAGCCATATTCAGCTGAAAAAAAAACTGGACCCGTTATTAGTAATTGCTAAAGTGTGATAGATAATCTCAACATGACATTCAGTATCATAGCTATTGCAACATTCATAGAAAGCAAAAATACCAGTACAAGTACACATAAAGATGAAACCACGTGGCGGTAGTTCAGAAACTTCACCTGATTTACGGAAACCAATGTGATATCTGAAATCAACGTATCGATAATAACTTAAATCAGTTTTTGTCAGAAGATCGAATTGTTTATTATATGCTAAGAACAATAAAAAAAACTGTTCTGATACAGAAAAATGGGTGTCATTTCGTATTTAGCGTTTCAAAATTTCGCCCTACAGCAGTTGAAAAAACTTGAACAATGATTTCATTCTTGACTAGTGCTATAGATCACTCTGACCAACGAATCGGCGTTTGCAAAAATGTGCCGATGCCCCAAAACTGCCAATTCTCACAGATGCTGATATCATCTAAAAGTCCGATACTTCCTGTTGCCGATTAATCGGGACACCCCTAAGCAAAACCAATATACAGTAGTTTAATAGGATTCTTTCCTGAAGGAGATAAGAAGTCAATGCAGATGTGATAGTACTCGCATGTGTTTCAAAAACTAAGGAACTGATGGCATACTCAAGACCAGCGTTTTAGCTTACAACTTTTTCCTAGCGAGTTCTTTCTTGAAAGCTTCTCGGCCGATTTTAATGATATTGGTCCCCCTAAAATTGTAATTTTAAGCTCGACCTGCTTTCACTATCAATTTATCCCTACGCTCCCATACAACCCTGTTAGGTGCGCCAATTTTCTATAATTGGGCCAATCAAAAACGATTTCGTTTAAAACACTATTTTCTCAATCCCTAGTAGCAATCACCATTCGTTTTTGTTCCGAAAAATTCTCCATGACACTCAGATTTTAAACTAAAAAATTTATTTTTTATATGTAGGTGCATGGCCCACCATTTCAACCCTAGGCACATCTGCATCTCTGTCAGGGTTAAGATGATGCTTGGCACGCGGGAAGGATAAGATTTAGTGTTTCAAATTAATATTTTTATTGGCCCGATAATTATAATAAATTGGCCCATAGAACATGCCCATTTCACCCTTTTTTAAACCCTGACAGGGTTGTTTGGGTACCTAGGGGTAAATTGATAGTCCACGCAGGTAGAGCTTAAAATTACAAATTTTCGAGACCAAAATCACCGCCAAAGTTTTCGAAAAACAGTGGGAGACAATACGTAGCTAGCTGAAACGCTGGCCAACAAAACATGGTACTCAGTATGCAATATTGCATTTCTACATCGATCGTTAAAACATGTGTGAACCTGTAAATAACACAATTATGTAACCTGCCAATGTCAGGGTTGAATATGGTTTTTGGCAAAGTGGCAGTTTTATTAATTAACTAATCCTGGATACAAGTCCACTGCCCAACAATATCACTGATCTTTTCTTATTTGTGATATCATCCTCATTACTGTCCACAAATCTTGATTTTTTATGCCTTTATAAAATACCCGAATATCCCTCGCCATTTGCCCGAATATCATCAGTTATCCGAGCTCAGGTAGGGCAGTTGCCCCCCCTGCCCTCCTGGCTCATACGCCTATGCGCATAATCCAGGTATTTACGCACTTTTCGTTACAATATATATTTTTTTTGTCAGCTGCAGCTACAGCAGTAAGCGTCTCAACTGGAGTATAGGGTAATTTACTCGAACGCTCGTAGAATAAAATTAACTATTTGAGCGATTCACAAATAACTTCCGTTTTATGATCTTTAAGCCAACATACTGTTTAATATAAGCCGAATTAACAAGTTTTAATCAATCGTATATTCACCATTATTACCAATGAATTTTTTTTCAACATCGGAATAAAGCGAAGACTTTTGAATCAAAAAAAGCCTAGGATGCACTCTTTCACTAGTTTTCTGTAATTTTTCTGTGTTCAGTGAACTCTGTTCGAGGGAGAGACGCATAACCAGTTCCTTGTTATGACTTCTCATTATATATTTTAATGACGGAACAGCCAAGCGTGCACCTTCTTAAATCACTGGTTTCCGATCCTATCAGGTTAAGTGCACCGAGTGTACGGCGAACATATTTACATCACAGTGCTGAACTCTAAATACCCTCTTCAGCCACTGTTTCCTCATATGATTCGAAACAATGTCTGACCAAAACCCAGTGTCAGTGGTTCCGTTGGGCCCTCAATTTCTGCTTCTGCATAAGATGCCTCACTGTCAATATCCATCTCCACTTGTTCTTTCCTTGGAATTGGTGGGAGACGACTTCTTGGTGGCTGACCCTACCCTCTCCTTAATGAAGCCCTGATTTTTAATGCTCCGGACCACCGTCTTCCCACATCAAGAAGAATCCACGCTTGTTACTACATGTTGGTTGATTGGAACGTGTAACAAACATCACTCAGGTACGGAGAGGCAAAAAAGGCGCTTTTTACGATAAATTGCTGCGTCATTCATTTTGAGCAAGGGTGAAACACCATAAGTACACTTCATTGCTTGTAAATGTACTTTATATTACTGTCGCCAGATATTGGCATCAATATCAGCAAATCGTTTATGTATTCCCTTTTCCATAGCATAATATGCCATTTCTCTGAGCAGTTGACGTATTTCTGCAATATGCTTATGAAACACTGCGTCATTTTCTTTCTTGTATTCGCTTTCATTTTTTTCTTCACTGTCAACTTTCGGCTTCTTTTGTCCATCGACAGAGCCGGTTGCTTCGAGGGCGAGAGCGAAGGGGAGCAGGAATATGGCATAGAAAATACCAATAACACTGTCGTTCATTTTCTGACCAAACTGCTCTCGAGAATACAAGCTATGCGCAGACGAGTTCTGCGCAATGGAGGACCAAGTCTCGTAGTAGGCGTCCAGGGACGGCTCCAGCACCTCGCTGCGCTGGGACGGCAGCAGGCACTTGTGCAGCAAGTACGAGAGATCAGCCACTGGCGTCACTACGCGAATCATCTGGAAGTCTATCATCACCAGTTTGTCTGGAGTGCCATCATCATTGTATCTGCGAAGAGTGTAGAAACATTACTACATTTCATGGGAGGCCTTCTTCAATTATATTGCAGCAATCTACTTCTTTTCAATAGATGAGGATCCTACCATCCTTCAAAATCTATAAACGTGCTTAACAACACTGGCAGCCCGCGCAATAACGTGTACGTGAATACCGAATCAGCCACTACTCTGACGAGTTAGCGGAACTTGAAACACATAAAACTTGTGTTTTTAGACGTATGCATTGGAAAGCAATTTGTTTTGGAGATGATGTTCTGCTAAATATTGGTCTGGACTCACTGGGCGATTTCCTAAGACATTTAATGGGGAAAATAATAGATTCAGTAGTTGCTAATGGGCGCCAATCATAAAACCAGAAATTCTCCATAAAATATATCAATTTTGTACACCTGAGCCGATTCTTTCTGGCGAAGTTCTGTGCGTGAATGCAACCACAAGTTTCAGAAACTACCAAATTCATGTCCACGTGACGACCAAAAACGTGGCCGTCGCACGGAAACTCGTTCTTGGTTGTGTTCACAACCACAAGTCGCAACTTCATTTTTAGTGCGCTTGTCGGTCTTGGTTGTGACGTCACATTGTTTATTTACAAAATGACGTTGATTGTTCGGAGTAGAATTAATTTTTTTTTTATGCGGCTTCGAAGTATTGTCTATGGTTATACGTTATGTTAGGCTGAAGTTTTGCATCAAAACAGCGTGACTGAAGAATGTGAATGCTTGTAGAGCGGAGTGGATATTTGTTTGTTGACAAGATGAGTTCGTCTTGTTTGTCGAGAGAGGGCGCTGAATTCCATCTCATGTCCTTGTGGGTGCTCTAGTTGCTCGACAATAGAACTATAACTTTGTTTATGGTTGCGTAGTTTTGGTTGTTCACGGAGAAACACCTCAGATAAACACTCCAGGTTCTCATCTTAATTCACTGTCTACTTTTACACGAGGGTAAAAATCCAATTTCCTCAGAGCAGATATAAGCGGTCATCACCACAAGAAGTCTTGCAGCACTTCACTTCAATAATGAGGATAAAGTGGCGACCATAATGGATGGTAACTTACACAGTCAGCAAAGCATGATAACTACGGGGGCTACCCAAGGAGCTTCTAATGGGAGGAGCAAGCCCAAGCACTCTCTGGGCGAGTAAACTCATGGGTTTGTCCCGTGATCGAAGCTGGCGTTTGTAGTCCTTAAAGTGGCTGAAGTGGCAGTGGTCAGCTCATATAATTATGGCAGATACAGACAGGCAATTCTTCAATATTCTTGCAAAGACAATCGTGTCTAGAGATTTATATCCCAGTGCTCACCTTGTTACTTTCATCATCAGTTGGTATACAGGATACAAGTTTCCTTTACATACTTCCATCCGCTCGGAATTTCGTCGATGGTTAATGGCTATAAAAATTTGAGCTCAGGACTCCTTCCTATACATATGAGGCAATGCCGCTCGCCGATTGGATAAACCACTCAGCCAGTTTAAAGGAAAAGTTTACTCCCAACGCTCCCTTAGGATAAATAGGGAGGGTGCGCTCCTCTCTATTAGAACCTCCTTCATTGGGGCTACCTAATGCCGGGGCCACACGAGGCATTTTCGCAGACAACTTGAATGAATGCGACACTCTGATGTCCTTTATGCCACGGTATCCATGCTACCAATTTTAAATATATCTTGAAACGGCCGCGAGCTGCTCGCCCTAGCAGCCAGTACTGCGTAGAAATGTATATGTGGCCCGGCATAATAGATGAAAATTCCATCACTTACTTGAACAGAAAGTTCCTGGTGTGGAGGTCCCCGTGCGCTACAACCGACACGTGAGGCACGGCCTGCAGCTGGCGCATGACGAGCAGCAGGCTGTTAGGAGCGGCTCTCTTCAGCCAGTCTCTAAATTCGCTCAACTCGGGACTTTGACAAAAATCATCCGCCATCACATTTGTTGCGGAGGAATATAGCTGCCCAAGCGAACAAAACTACAGCTCAAGCTTACTTGTGTGACGTACCTAGTATTATACAGTAATGTGAATGAAACTTAGGAGTACATATATATATATATAGCTATATCAGGGTTTATCTGAAGGCATGTCTGACTAACGCCTACATTAGCTGTCGTCGCTTGCGGTTGGGTGTAATTTGACTATTACACCGAACGGCCAGTAGTCCACGGGATTTTCATCGTACGTTTCTCGACAGATAAACTTTCAAAACGGGCCGTTTCTGGCTCCAGCTCATCAGGTGTGAGGGTCAAAGTTGGTAAATTTAGACCTTGAAATTTACCAACTTTGACCCTCCCACCTGATGAGCTGGAGAACAGCGAAACGCGCGTCGTGGGTATCAAAATTTTTGTAACTGCTTCTACTCCAAATCTACCTTGATGCCATCTCAAGAAAATAATATATATATATATTCGTTCAGTTCGTTGCTGGCAACATTCGATGAGACTAACAGCCACAGAAGCCGTACACTTCTCCATACATAGCAACAAAAATAAAATACTTCATTGATCTTTCATCCAACTAATACGAGGAAATGTTAATTCAACCTATTTATATCGTTGTTGCAGGATGAAGTAGAAGAAATTAGTGAATTACTATTATTATTGCTAGAGTGCCCGCGCTGTCATAAATGACAGCGAAGAATTTGTGATGATCCTACTTCCTTGATCATACTGTCGTTAATACAACTGCTAACTTAAAAGAACATAGAAATGATCGTTCATGGCTTCACAGTAATTGCTACGATGGAAAGACTTCTTTTCATTCTGTAACAACAGAAAATTAATTGGTTTTTGCGGGCCGTTCAGCATCTCTCAAATTACTGTTTCGACTTGATATCATGATTACGCCAGGACATCACATATTCCAATGTTTTTGCATACCGAAAAACTGCTTGGTCGATGATTGGAATAAAATTGGAAGAGTAGCTGATGCAAACGAAACTACCTGTGGGAAGAATCAAGATACATGAGAGTGCTAAGGGAACCTTTATATATCTTCACTCCTTGTTGTTGTTGTGGTTACGTAGGGGGTCGGGCATGTGGCAGAAGGTATGAGAAGGAAGGCAGGGAGCACAAGAAGTCAGTCACAGACAAAGGGCTGTCCCACAGAGAGGTAGGAAGGAGGTCGGTAGGGTGGGCGGGACACTCAAACAGGTGGTTGACGGTATGGGGGCCGCGGTGGCAC
>LQNS02278100.1:4192160-4211560 GCA_001587735.2 Parhyale hawaiensis | reverse complement strand
CGATTGTCGAAATGAGCTGTAAAATTCGGCTCAAAAAAGGGACATAGCGACTCGTACAGCGCAATTTTACGACGATTCTCCGACACGTGCTACAGCAATCATCTGCAGTCGCACGACTGTCGCTCGACGATTTATTTTGCCTGGGAAGTGCTGCAAATTTCAACTGCGCGGTGCACGATAGAGTAATGCTCCTGCAACCAACCTGTGCTATTTTGCTACAGCGATGAACTCATCAACACAAGAGGGCATAAAAGCTTCGTAAATTCGCACACCAGTCGCAGACACGGGTGGTACTAGCTGTGTTATAGTAGTCCGTTAGTTAACAAGGAGAGCACCGTAGTTCACAATATAGGTCGATTCACACGTTAGTCTATTGCCCTACTTTCATACTTCACAGCGCCCAAGTGCGTTGCTGTGTCCATGTCATCAACACTCCAAATATTAAGAAATGTCCATAACACTACTGACACTCATTCAGCAAATTGACACGACGGCTATCATTGTATCCCCGTTGTTTGTGGACACAGTTGAGTTTGAAAGGAAGAAACAAGCAATCCCAATAGTTTTGCCAAAAGCCTCGCAAGTGAACCCACTTTATTAAAGGACGGTTCGCTCGGCAGTCGCTTCAACGCGATCATCTCTCAACTAATCGTACGCATATAATACTATGACCTCGTACACAGAACTGCGTGCCGGCCCAAATATTGCTAAACTGACAGCCTGCGAGTCAGTTGGGGGCGTGCGCTTTGCGAGAGCAGGGGAGGTAATGGTCATTCTAATCACAGTGATTATCACCCGCGAACGAAGTGACAGCGGTGATAATGTTTTCGTTAAAGATTTAAGTATATATATAATACGCGGCTTGTGCTATTAGGGCGACAGTAGCAAACCGTCACTCACTAGGGAGACACGAGGCAGCTAACCAACAATGAATTGGCCTGTGAAAGGTTAGTAACCGCCAGGACTGGTTCTGCTAACGTTCTAATGACGTCACGAATAACTGTAATGCCAATCAAAGATTGACGCTACGTAACGGGAGCTCATTGCTAGGCAAATCAATGATTGATGATAAGTAACGAATGCCCATTTTTTGGCCTATGAAAAATTGACGCTAAGAAATAAACGCACATTGGAACGTTAGCAGAACCAGTCCTGACCCTAACCTAACCTTCCGCGGGCCAATTCACTGTAGAAGGGCTGCTGTACTAGGGTGGTGACCGGTACCCGTCAGTAGAACGATTTTTTATGCACTTTATTGTACGGGAGGCGATTTCAGCCCGGTATACTTGAGAGGGCACATGGGGTTGTCGCCTGAAATTTTTGGCGTCGCCCGGTAAGGTACAAATTATCGATAAGTGTCGCCCTAATAGCACTACCATCACTTTATACATATATTTATATATTTGAGTACTTTGAGAGCAGCTTTACACAAGTTTTGTTGAAGGTGACAGAAAGCTCGTTACCAATAACGCTTTTATCTATTTTCCCTAACTGCCTCAAACATTTGATACAGCTGTCATTGCTAGTTCTATGAAGCAATTCGCCAAAGTTTACATCGAGGTTTCGACTGCTCTCGCGGTCATCATCAGGTGGTGGTGGTGGCGGCGCTGGCCGTAGTGGTAGCAACCGTGGCAGCGGTGAAGTTGCAGCTCCTTCCATGTTGTCAATGCTGGAGCTCAGTGATGATGCCGATTGATGAGGAAATGGAAAGTCCTGATATAACCTCGCTGCGCGGTAAGCGGTGACGGTTCTGTCTTCTGATTGGCTAAAGTGGAGTCCGCCGCGACAAAACGCCAAACGTCTTACGCCACGATGCGCTTTATTTTTACCTCCGCCAAGGAGGTTATGTTTTCGTCGAGTTTGTCTGTCTGTTATACTGTTTGTCTGTCCTTTTATACGTCTGTCACCAAGATTACTCAAAAAAGTTATTAACGGATCCTTACGAAATTTACAGGGATTGCAAGTCATGTTAATAGAACCAGATGATTAACTTTTGGTGAAAATCCGTTCTTACCTATGTATTGTTTGTCACCCTATTTTTTCTCAATGCCATAACTCAAAAATTTATTGACGGATTTTTATGAAATTTATATAAGTTGTTAAGTAGGTACATCACGAAGAGTAAATGACCCAAATTTTTGTAATGATCTGTTTGTTCGTTCGTCACAGTTCTAATTTTATGCTGGTTAGCATAATAATTCGAAAAATAATGAATGGATCTTTATGAAATTTATAGGAGTTGTTACTAATGTTAAAGACATAAATGATTAAATTTTGATGATGATCGGTTGGTCTGTTACTGTGTTCGACTTATGTTCGTCATAAAGACTGCTAGCAGCATAACAGAAAAATTATGAACGGATATTCACGAAAATTACAGGAATTGTTAATACAGTCAGAAGGCACAAATGATTAGATTTTGGTGTTGATACAAAGAAAATCATTGCTTCATACACAATTTGAATTTTTCCGTTACCGTTGCCTCGCGTGGCGGAGGTATGCACCCTCAGAGTGCTCTTTAGTTTCCTATGTTATTATAGAAGATCTACTCAGGGATTGGAGCTCTGCCCTAACCTTGTTCATCAAAATTGACTGCGTTGAATTTGCCCCCACCGTGGATGATGGTCTAACGCCACGAGGTGTTCTAGTTGCTTATTTATAATTTCATTATATTCTTTGCATAAAGCAAGTTATAAACGGAGTCAAAACTGCGACTTGTTGGCTACAGGCACGTCAGCAACGCAGTCCTCAACATCTGACAGTAGTGTGGACGCTCCCGCGCGACTTTCCGGGCACTTCTGAAGTTCTACACAGAGGCGCAGCGCTCCCAGACAGAGGCGCGGGGCTTCCACACAGAGGTGCGGGGCTTCCACACAGAGGTGCGGGGCTTCCACGCAGAGACGCGGGGCTTCCACGCAGAGACGCGGGGCTTCCACACAGAGACGCGGGACTTCCACGCAGAGACGCGGGGCTTCCACACAGAGACGCGGGGCTTCCACACAGAGACGCGGGGCTTCCACACAGAGGCGCGGGGCTTCCACACAGAGACGCGGGGCTTCCACACAGAGACGCGGGGCTTCCACACAGAGACGCGGGGCTTCCACACAGAGGCGCGGGGCTTCCACACAGAGACGCGGGGCTCCCATAGAGTTGCTACCTTTACACATAGGGCAGGCGTTCATACACAGGTGGGAGAGGCTACAGAACGGTACACAGGAGCAGGGTGCAGTGTCCCGACACACACACACGGAGGCGTATAGAAGACACAGGCGCGTCCCAAGGCTAGGATGTGCAGGGCACCAATTGCGGCAGCTTATGGAGGTAACGACAACACTGGCAAGGTCACAATAATAACTACACGAGCCATGGGAGAGCAGGCCGGGCTGACAGAGGCCGAGGGAAAGACTATGGCAGCGGTGTGCCGAGGTGACACTCACACTTACGATATTGAGCTACGGTACTTAAATAACTGCTAAATAATATTAATAGGTACTTGAGCAGATTGGGAGAATTGCTCGTCGTCTGGAAGTGGATGCAAATAAGGAAGTGGGAAGTTTTAACTGTTTTATCAACAGTGGAACTGTAGCATTGAGCTACGAGCGCTCCCTGACGTACGAACATCGGAGTGAGGAACATTCGACGTACGTAGAATGGAGAAACAAACATTCGAATTAAGAATATCGACTTGCGAACAGACTGCTGTGCAAGTAACTTCGCTTCCTCGACATCCCGACACGTCAAGCTCCTACCATTTTCAGTTCCAAAATTGAGAGGATGGATTTCTCTGCTATAAATGCAGTAGGCCACTCTTTATGAGCTAGAGTACTACAGTGACGCCAGAAATGACGGCGAGTAATTTGTGACGACACTCCTTCAATGATCGCTATCTCGTTACAGTGGCCATCTTAAATTATCGTAAGAGATGAGTGATCTATGGTTCTTTCAGCCGAGCAGCACAATCGGTTCTTCCCTTAGGTCACATGCAAAGAAATCATTGACAGGTATTCAAGCAACAGTGAATTTAAATTTCAGCCGCGTATATATAGCTACTGTTTACATAGCAATGCAACTACAGTAGAGCGAAATTTTAACGCTCAAGCGAAAGCTATTTCGTCAAAGGAAGACTGCAAGCTGGAAGAAAAAATAATTGCTGGTTCTACTACGCAATGAAAACAGCTCCCCCTTTGCTTCGTTGATCATCCATTTTACTTACGGTTAGGTGAAATGAGTGCAAATAGTTTCAAAGCAGGAAGAAAATAAAGATCAGAATTCACGAGAGCGCCAGAAAAGCATTAGAGATCTCCCGTGAATTGTAACGCTGGCAGAGCAAGATTTCATGCAAAGTTAAGAATAAGAAGTCTCACTTCGGCCATCTCCTTCAACTTGGTCTATATAGTTTTCGTGGATCTGCTTCCAGCAGAACGCAACAAAATCGCCAAAATATCTAACATGGCCTTTTTTTCGTACGTCTATTTTGTTAAGAACGCGACATGACAGATGCAAATACATAAATCTACCTATAACATTATCCTACTTCGTGTTTCATATACCTTTGTACAGTTACGCCCGAAATTATTCATGCTTTTCAATATAGCTATATGAATGAATCTTGCAATAGAAGGGCTCCACTTCTTGGCAATGCTGATACCAGAAGTTTCAATACCGATGACAGCGGCTGAACTGCCTTCATGCAGGCGTCAAACAGGAAAAATAGCTGAAGACGATGAAACGCGAATAATTTACGAAAAGCCTGTTGGTGCGTAGGTTGTGCCCAAGTCAGGCAGCAACTACAGTGTCCAATATCGTGACTACTACTTATGGCGCTTGAATGCCACGCTAAAACTATGCGTCATTGCAGCTTTAAACTAACTCAGGCGGCCAGGCCATGTTTATACGTCCCTCATCGTAACGCGTTCATTCAAACCGGTGGACGCGGCGCGTTGAAAGACGGGAAGGAGACGGCAGCTAACCGCAACTCACCACTAACCAAAAATTTTTTACCCGAAATTTAAAAAAGGGGTGGTTAGAAAACCCAGACCTGCCCTCCCCTAACCTACCCGAAGTTATTGAATGTTCCAATCCAACTTACCGAAATTAGTTCGGGTTTTCCGACAGTACGGCCTAAAACGAGCGAAAACGGACAAAACGTAAATTCTAGGCGAGTGTGAGGTAGGTACCGCCAGGAATGTGTCTGGACGCAAGAGCGGCACCGGGTTGAAAAGATTGAGGGAACCGACGGTCGAGGTCACAGAGCAGCCCAACCGACAGTTTTATTCGTAGCAAAA
Organism: Parhyale hawaiensis; assembly: GCA_001587735.2. NCBI lineage: Eukaryota > Metazoa > Arthropoda > Malacostraca > Amphipoda > Hyalidae > Parhyale > Parhyale hawaiensis. The sequence continues at coordinate 4,206,275 of LQNS02278100.1, read as the reverse complement.
CGGACTTCTGCGGTGTAACGTGCCCTTTAATCTGCACAACTAACCAACTGTTCCAGAAATTGCCTCCTAGTTGCGCTGAGACGCGTCGCACGTTAGTTTGGCCTTGGACGGAAGCTCTCAGAAATACCAGGTGACCTCCGATGGGCCACACAACATCCAGCGAACACAATTATAACTGTAATGTAACTGCATGTGGTAGACATCGTGGTCTCAGTATTAACGTCTCACGACGAGCAGGCTTTAGAGCCCTGCAGATTATGATTAGAGAAAAGCTCAAGGCGCGCATCGTTACACAATTCAAGGTCTGCTAGATGCCACCTTTGGATCATAAAATGAAAATCAGGCCAGAAATATCGAAGTTGGAAGAGAGCTATTAATGGATGGGTTGTGGATAGGAACTTCATGCGGTCTGCACCACCCCGTAGTTTACTCGATACACCAGTCAAAAGTTTCAATAGAATTAGCTAATGCTTTTCACATAAAAAAAAACTGTAGGTACCAAATGTAAAATGCAATGCTTCATTTGCGTTTATTCGCCGGGCGACATTGTAGCGCGGGTACACTAATTTTAAACGTACTTATAACAGAAATAATTACGGGAGCATCAAGTGGGCATAACTATAAAACAGAAAGAGAGAAACCCCAGAGTACAGCTCCGGTCGAGCGCATGTCACCACTTCCCCCCGAGCCCAAGTTGCTGCTGCACAGCAGCATCCAGCGGTGGGCACAAAGGCCTGTCAGAGACAAAGTCTGCAGCTGAGTTTAATACACAAAGTTGGGACAGCGAGGCTAAGCGGCCTCCGCAAAACACGCATCAGGCGGTCGTTAGAAGACGGCAAGGCTGGCATGAATGGGTCCCGTGTTGCAAGGGACGGTAGAGGGGGTATAAAAGGTGTCCCAAGCACGGGACATTGGGACCCGTAGCCAGAGGGTGCACTGCGTTAGGATACGAGGGATGGTACAAGGTGTCTCAACCATTGGAGTGAAGCAAGAGTAGTTTAGGTCCCGACGCTTCCATGAGGAAGGGCAAGCAATGTATAGCATGCCGACAGTAATGTGGATCCCATACACGAAGGTGTTCCCAATGGATCAACGCGCATGGAAGCAGTAAGTCGGAAAATAAAAGGAGAAGGGATGTGAAGCATCGACTTCATCTACCAGCAGCAACTGTGAAAAATTAAACAGTACTGAAGGAAGCATTTCTGATGAAACAGAAGAAACTTGCTCCAGTGCTCTAAAGCTACCTACTAAGAAAAATGGATTCTTACTTCATCGTACTTGTGTATCAGATAGAGGAGCTACATTTATTTTGACTGAAGCTGCTTTTAGCCTTGGTCATGATTCTCATAAGTTAACAATCAATCTAACTACAGAATAACTTCCAACGCACTCGACTACCTCTAAATATTAATTAAATTGTAAACAAATTGCACAACAAAGTTTTTGAAGCAAATGGATGCATTTTATAGGCTGAGAGCTCTAAAAAAAAGATAATTTTGATTTTTACCCTCAAATGAAGGCCACCCTAATGCACGCGCTATTAATATCAAAGAGATGCTGTAATAAAACCAATGCAGATGTTATAATAAATTCGACAACTGTTTCTTACTCCGTTCACATCGCTTCTTCCTCCCATTGCAAGTAGCAACAACTCGTGCCGTTATAATATGCACCCCGACCCCCCCACAGTGAAGAGAACAGGGTACCTACTCTAATGTGATCAAACAAAGCCGTGTGTGACTTTATGGCGTTCTTGTGGCGGGGTACCTGCGGAAACGCGACTGGCTCTGACGTCACGCGGGCCTTTCTCGTGATCACGCGAGTTCACGTTTTCTATTCGCTGTATGTAGACGGAAGCTCCGGCTGCTCAACAAACATAACTCTCTGCTTCGCGTACCCGAACAATGCCTTTATAAGTTGTAACAGTATAATAGTGAGGATACACCGGCAGATTTTAAGATGCGCCCAGGGCTCTCAGATTCGATATCTTGGTTTGATTACCTATTGATGACAAACCGTGCTTTAGAGCCCACATTGAAGAGTTAGGGCATAAGCTCAGCAGAGTTCATGGTATAATATATGCAGTGTCTAATTATGTCAATCGTGATTCGTTGAAACAAATTTATTATTCATTAACCTATTCTTTGTAGATTCCAAATATTATCGTCTGGGGAGCAGCCCCTCACCGTTACATTAGCAAACTCGAAGTTGTACAAAATTAAATGCTAAGGCGAATACTTGGTGTTAAACGAGACAGTGATAGCATACCGTTGACGAGTCGTAATGATATGTACCGCAAGTTACAAATGTTGCAATTTCAAGATGTGTACAATTATTCGCTACTTGCATTTTGCCGTTCATTCATATCAGAACCATCCTGGTATTTTTGAACAATATTACGGCTCACTCATTCCCCAACAAAACTATGAGATGAGACGCTCCATTCTCAATCTTCCAAATGTACGTGTTGACATAGAAAAACGGTCAACTATTTTTCAAACAGCGTCTCTTGTTAATAGAATGCCAACGCACCTATTAGACGAATTATGTCATAACGCCTTTAAAAAACGGTAAAAAGATCATGTCATGCAATTGTCCTAGTATAGCAATTACTTGTTGCCCAAAAAGTTTCACAACTTTTCTACGGGGTTATGCAGATTACTGTATGTGTATTGTAATCTGAGAAGTCTTCAGTATTGTAATTATATCTGTGTGTAATAAACCTACCAACCTAAACATACTAGAGTGCCTCCGCTGTCAAAAATGACAGTGAAGAATTTGTTGTGGCCCTTCTTCATTGATCATAATTTTTTATTAACTTTCTTATGCAGGATGCACTGCAACTGCCAACTTGAATTATGGAACATAGCAGATAAGTACCTATGCTAGACTGCAGAATTTCCTTCGGTGATACGCTGAAAAGCAATGTTTTTTATTTGCCCATAGTCGATATTGCTCCTAATAAATACTGAGCTCTGTATCCAGGATACTCGAGGGTGTCATATAGCTAGGAAGTTTTTCCAAGCAAAAAGTTCCGTTAAAAGAAGAACCCGAACTGGAGAAAATTATTTGCTACCAAAAATCCTCGTGCTCTTTACCTGCCTGCTGACCGCTGAAGAATATCTGACCAGTTGCTTTGATGATTATGCGGTCAATAAGAACATCAGCGTAAACTCAGGGCAGCTGAAGTTTGGATGAAGAAAGCCTCAGAAGAGAGTACAAATCCCGATGCAAGAAAGTGCTTAGAGAAGCTGCATGTATCTGCATTAAGTGGGCTTCAACGTTGGAAAAGAAAGAACTGCATTCAGATATAGGTTTGCCATTATCTGCAACCTGGCCTATTTTCTACTTTTTCACTTATCAATGATGTTGACAGGAAGACCACAGCCTCCAAGCTGTGCTAACTGCCGCCCACCTGACAGAAAATGGATAATTAAATAAATAAACATATATACACATCGGTCTTTATTATATTGTAGATTTTCGCCAAAGGCCAAATTCTAGCACAGCTCATCCAGATGATCTCATAACGTACCTACTGGTGAGAGGCGCAGAGCAAAATAAAATATTGCACGCAGAGATCTCTGGCACTAATTAATTATAGCTAACTGATATAATTAAACACGTTGATTGCGAGGGCCAAAATATCTAAGTTCTTCGCAAAAGTACCTACAGTACAGTATAAAGAGTGAAGTCTCCAGCTAATGTAGCCCAGTAAATAAATTAGAAATATTTTCTTCGTTAAGATTAAATTATCTAGTTTTGTGTACTCAATTTGGTCTTCAAACTGGATACATTCGATCGAATTATCGAATACCCAAGTACAGAAAGGATACGTGACTTATTATAGTGCAGTGTAAACTCCGCACACTCAGCACGTATCTCGCTCAAAATAGTGACCGCGATTATAGAAAGAAAATGCGGAGGCTGGTCATGCACACTATTTGTTATTTATACAGTGGTATGTGCCCGCGCAGTCATATAAATGACGGCAAAAAATACCGTGGCAGCGCTTTACAGCTCCTGCTCTTGGCCGCAAGTCCACAATGAAGAAGAGGATCAATGTAACTGCCTGCCTCACTGTTCATATAAATTCATCGTAAGATGTGAGCCGGCAATTTCAGTACGGCAATGGAATAGGCAAACGCGTCCTCCTTCCCACGCTGGCAAATGTTAATGCAGAAAAACAACCCCTTAGCGAAGTAACCCGATTATATGTCCGTCCAGCGATAGTCTATAGCTAGAGGTTTGAGATGATTCCTTTCAAATTGAAACGATTTTGATAATATATCACATATTTCAAGGTACACGATATTTTTTGGTGAAGAACTTCACACAAGCAGATGATATGCATCGCACGTACGGCATGGCGTGACACAGCTTCGGTCGCACTAGTGCGCTACATCAACTTTACTTTCGGCAACTTTTACCGAAGGATTACACGACTACTAAAGTAAAACAATGGCGACTGACTAGAGTGAAGCGAGTGTTTCGGGGTCTGAGTATTGGCGCGGTTTCCAGGTATGTTATAGCAATTACGTATGAATATGAAGCGTGTACTGACAGTTATCTAGAGCGCAGCTCCTGCACTGCAGCCAATGTCCGTACTTTCGTCGGTAGCTCGTGGCAATTATAACACGACACGCCCCACGCGAGGCGTGCAGCACGTAACGTGCCTACAGCACGCGCACCCACCAGCACTTGGGCTCGTAGAACTCTCCGCGAGCGCTGTGTTGGCAGGGGTGGGGAACGGCCGGACCTCAGCAAGTAGCTGCCGGACAGAAGGTAGGTACATCGTCGGCAGGGCAATTTCTCCAAACATATACCTACTATTGGTCAGCGATTACGCGTGCCAAAGTGAAGCAATAACACAAGTGTACGACATGGTCCTGGCACGTACCAAAAGCCAGCACCAGTCTGCAGGGTCTGAATACACGGACGAAAGAGAATTTCTCTAGTCGCACGTTTGGCCAATGAGTCAACGCATTACAACGAAGCCCAATTATACGTGGCTAAACACTATTCAGTAGATGAGTTACAGATATTCTGCCAGTATGTGCAAACTAATCCTAATAAATATAGCTACATTTTTTGCTTCATGACTTAGAATAATAGCACATTTCTTACTGTTACATCTACGAAAGTATGTCAAACAGTTCTCCCACAAACCTAATAACTCGACAACGACTGCGTGCGTTCACACTCTCCATAACTGGTTCGAAATAACAGAAAACATCGAGAATCTTAACACACCAGTTCGCTCATTCATACGTAACTTGTTATTCCGTCGAGACGTAACTTGCCTGAAGGATACTTAAACTTTAATAAAGAGCATTGGAAAACCGCCATCCTTAAATGAAGAGCAAACGTCAATCTTTAACAAAAAGTTGAGTGCAATTGACTCCAGATATTTGATGCGCCGCAGAAATTTCCTAAGTTTATGGAGATGCAGACTGATGACTCGCAAAACAACGCTTCGTAAATTGAGAGATCGATCTCAAGAAGAGAGGATTTCATAGCTGATCTAAGAAACGGGAAGCCATCAACCTCAACAAATGAAGAAACAGTAGCCCAAGTTCAGACATCAGGGAAGACAAACCGTCGAATTTCAACAGAACTGGCAGCAAAGGAAGTTCGAGTTACACAAGGATCGCCATTCTCCGCTTGACTCCAGCAGTCAGCTCTCTGCTCGCAGCGTTACGAGCTGACCAGCTGAGTTAACGAGCTTATACACGTCAATCAATTCATTGTAGCTAAGATTGAGAGAGATGGAGATATTTTTGGAGCGACTCGCAGCCTGATACCAGACCTGGATTGATCAATACGATCCCGACGGCAAGATCAAGTGGAAACAGCGACTTCCCAGGGGTTCTACTGGACTACCTACTCAAGTTCAGGGCATACATAGAGGTCAACTCAGAAGATGATGGTCACCACTTTCTGGGATTCAAGGCGATACCGGTAACTCAGGATCACTCCCAAGGAAATGAAAGAACTATAACGAATATAAATTGTGGAAATTTTTATTGACGCTGAAAAAGTCATTTATGAAAATGACTCGAAAAATTGCATCACAAAATTTTTTGTTATTAGGGCAACTCACAGCTTAATATGTTCATTCTTTGCTTCAAAGTAGGTAGCATGAGCTGTTCTGGTTAGAATTTCGCTGAGAAATATTACCTCGCCCTCTCCACAGTCCTTCCCTTACGTCTCACAGTTTTTCTTTAAAAACTTCAAATGCATTTGGAACGAACAAAAGTTGAAGCCACTGACGGGACAAAAACCGTTCTTTCAAGATGGTGCATAATTCACTCCGTGGATTTCTACAGAGGTAGAGTGATGGGGCGAATATTCGCATCCGCGAAACATTCGCACTTTTTTGACATCCGTCAAAAAAGATGGTAACATCCGCAATTGCATCCTACATGTGCGGATGTCAGAACTGTAAAATCCGCAGCACAGGAGGCGCGGATACGCAGGTTCATCACTGTACACTAAGCTCATCCATAGGGTTGAAAACTGCAAATTCTCATTTAGATTGAAGTGTCTGCAAGTGTTGTCCCTGTCTACAAAGCACCATCTAAGTTTTGCTCCCAAGTTAGAACGGGGTTTGTGTGTTTGTGGTGGGGCGAATATTCGCATCCGCAAAATATCCGCACCTTTTTTGACATCCGCGGATGTCAAGATGACAACATCCGCAATTGCACCGAGGACGTGCAAAAAATGACACCCGACCCATCACTACAGAGGTAGGATAGAAAGGTGGAAAGACAGACTTCACAAGAGGATGGAGTGTATGTTGAGAAATAATGTGCTTACCACTGTTACATAAAGTAGCTAGTACAAGTTTTCGATTTACTGTCGAATTTCAGTACATAGGTACTGTCTCTGTAATGAATAGCTTCCGTACGATATATACATATGTATATTTTCTGGAAGATAAAACCTTGGGCGTCTCAACTGAATTAAGCTTATCTAAATGCTCTCAGCTAAGGATTGTATTATTACTTATGTAATCATATGACACAGCATCGAGATAGTTTTGACACTATGAACTTATATATGACGCGGTCCCACGCAATCACAGAACATTCCAGTTTTTTTTTTTTTTTAACTCGAAAGTTTGATTGGAAACCTAATCGGAACATGATGAGAAACGCAGAGGTATAACTACCACCAATTCCTTTATTGTGCTCCACACACGATTACTTTCCCAAACGTGTGAGGGAGCCGGTGGCGTGCTATACGCTGCATTACAGTGCACACATGAGACGTTAGCATGAGGCTCACTACGCACTTCACCCAGCTGCGAGTGAAAAAAATGAAAGGAACATATGCCTAGCAAAGAACAGCGGGGAAGTCACGCACGGAGGACCACTGCGCATGTGAAGAGCAAGTCCGGGAAAAGGAAGAACAAATAAAACTTTCACTTTGAACAAAGGCAGAAAAAGGCTGGAAGCAAAACGAGCATAAAACGATAAAAGATGTAAAAGCACATTGCATTGTAGAGCTAAGGTCAGATTACGTGCAAAAAAAAGTTAATAAATTTCAATAGGCTTACAGATAGGTTTCATCAATGGACCTGGCTTTCAAGTGGTTCAAGGCATTCCCAGAAGGTCGAGATTTGAATGAAGATGAACCTCACAGTGGAATATATACTTTCAATTCCACGAACTGATGAAACTGTCGAAAATATACCGGTTCCAAACGGCGATTGACAGTCAAAATGAACGGAGAAGAATTGAATAAGACACCAACAAAACGCAGGTAACAATTAAGATAAGAGTCAGATAAATAAATAGGAGATGATACAAGTGCGCGCGAAAATAGCTCAAAAGTATATACATCAGAATTGAAACGACTGAGTTTCAAATGCTTTTGGATCGAGTAGAAAACGATCAATATTATTATTATAGCCATAGTTTTACCACCGTATACACTCAATGAGTGATCCGTACAGTGCAGACGTGGTCGTTATATATAGGCCTAGCTCAGTAGCAAAATCTTATCTCGGCATTCCTGCCGGAAAATCACAGTTGGCCGAGTGCGCTACTACTGGCGGGACAAAGGCGCAAAGAACAGAAGAAAGACACTGATGTGGATGCCCCTTTCGAGGCCCTCCACACGAGAGAGAGTAGAGGAGTCCCGCGGACTAGGTCGGCTATCTCGATCGACAGCCCACCTCGCGGAACAGAAAGGGAAATATGGAGAACCTACCTAACGTTACAAAACTAACCTCGTCAGCAGCAACTGCGGCCAGCTGCAACATCTCCAGTGGAAAAGGTACTCCAGTTTGCCCTTGAGTTCGTACGGCCCGTATATATTCAGACAGGGAAAGAGTCCGCCAGAATATATCCCTGAGGGTGTTGAACACGATCTTCAATAAATTGAAATAGAAGGTGCATTTAGCGGTGTAGGACATGCGCCTGAGCCAGACACAAACCTTAATTAGTGGCGCACCTGAGCTCGAAGTTGCAGACCCTCATTTTCAAAACACGGTCTACTAGGGGCCACGCGGAAATACTCAGCAAGCAGCATAACACAACCTCCGCGACAAGGGTCTAAGAGATGCTAAACTCAGAACAGGCATGATATGCGTTTCCATTTTCCTTTCACTAACTTCAAGAAAAAGAATACAGTACAGTACTTTTGCAGATAGCAGAGCACTTACATGCAACAACTCATCGACACATGACAAGCTATTTTTATTCTCTAAAAAAAAGTATAGATTATTTTCGAGACAACAACTTTTACACGCAGCAACTCCACGGCTCGAAACGTCGTCAAGCTCCCAACTTCTGCACTCATTACCGCCTTGTGTAGACACTTTCCACGCGTTCACTCTCCATCATTAAGGAGAAAGGCGGATCAAATAAAGTCGTATGCACATTTATGTATACAGAGAAATAATTCCGGCCATGATAACACAGCTGAAGCGACTTAGCTGGCCACTTTTTTTTTTTATTATGATCTTAAACGAAGTTTCTTGTAAAGTCCCGTGAGCAGCCACAATGTTTTACGTTCTCTTCTTTTCACCATTATTATTGTTTCTAGTTTGAGCCCCCCTACTCCGAGCGAGCGCTCTGATGCAAAGAGGTGCAAAGAAAGGAAGAACGAAGAGACATAAAGAATGTCGCGAGAAACATGGAACCCAATCACGAGTCAACAATCACGAAAATACCAAATTGGGAAAAGAACAGGAAGAGCAGGGCAAAGCATAATCAGTAGGAGTATGTAAATGGTAGGAAGTAAAGTGGGAACGAGAGACAGACGTCCCGAATGCCTAGGTAAGGCGTAGGTAACCTATGGATCCCCCCCCCGAAGACCTAGCTAACCTAACCCTGTATATGGCCCACGTCATACACTCGAGTCGAGGGTCATCCGTGTGGTTTTCTTGTATCGTAGCCTATATGCTTATGACTTTCCGTATTCACACCAGTTTATAAGTTGAGACCTGAATATATAATAATTTTAGCTCCGAAATATTCAAGAAAACAGGGGAATAGGCGAAAGTGATTTTTATCTAGTACAGTGAAAAAACAAAAGAAATTACGGTACAAAACAAAACTCACGATTCCAGGTAGGAAGACAGGATTCGCATTACATCCTTAGTTTCGCCGTTTCCCAGCTTACTGGAGTAGCCAACTAGAGCAGTACTCTGAGAGCGCATACCCCCGCCAAGCAACGTGATGTTAACGACGTCTATTTGATCGTCATCCACAGTTAGTCTTTTGTGCCTCGTAACATTCGTAACAAACATAAGTCAAATACACAAACGGACGAACCTACCATCACCAACATTTGGTGATTTAACATTTCTAACAATTCCTGCAAATTTCATCAAAATCCATTCATAACTTTTATGTTATGTTACTAACAAACATAAAAACAAAAAAAAAAAACAAATAGCTCACAAACATGTAATCATTTGATCCTAGTAGGGCAACATATCTAGTACCCGTCCACCATGCTAGTAACCGTCCACTTGGCACTAAAAAGTTTTCTGTGTGAACACTAGCAAGGCTAGAAAGCCGTACATAGGCTTAAACTGTAGGCTAAGTAGTGCCGCACCATCCCTGAAAATGACGGGCTTAAAAATTCGAACAAAAAAATGGTGGTGGTTTTCACATTTTTTCGTTTTTAGTGGAAAAATGTGAAAACCACCACCATTTTCTCTTGTTTTAATATTTAAGCCCGCCATTTTCAGGGATGGTGCAGCACCATTTAGCCTACAGTTTAAGCCCATGTACGGCTTTCCAGTACTGCTAGTTTTCACACACGAAGGGTTTTAGTGCCAAGTGGACGGCTACTAGCACTGTGGACGTGTACTAGCCATGTTACCCTAACATGCCTCACAACAATTTGTGCATATTTTGTGAAGATCTGTCCATAATTTTTTGAGCTATCTTGGTAACAAACAAATACAATAAACAAACAAACGCCGACAAAAAAAAAATAACCACCTTGGCGGAGGTAGCTAATAATCGCACTGGACGCTAATGCTTAAGTGAAGCCAACCGCCTCCATTTTCGCAATCCAGATCGCGACCCTATACTATGCATTTTATAATTAGCTAAGCTTGATGTCAAAAAAACCGTCGCAAGCTGTTACGATGGGAATACTATTCGTGTCACCTATACTATTCTTAACCTCTCTTGCAAGTTGCTTCAGTTTCTCCAAATGTACTAATGGGACATAGCTAGCTAGGTACCAAACCTAAGTACCGAAAGAGAGAGCCTATATATATCTCTGAACTGGATGGTTCTCTACTGTAGGTTGTTTACCGGTAACTCATGTTTATTTCGTCGCGATAAGCATGACGAACGCAGAGCGATGAGGAATTGCAATCCAAGGAGGCTACTATGATGACTAAGAGACAATCAATCAAATTGCCGGGACACAATGGAAGGGAAATCTTCCGTATGTTTAAAAAAACAGCTTACGTAGGTTGGCTAAGTTATAGGCGAATCCACATCTATAGCCGAATAATTGAGGGCACTTCGAATCGAAGACCCGGTGCGACAGCCGGTCTCCGGTTCTACTCCGCTAATCTCGGATACTGTATAGTATTATACCTTGTCGAGTTAGTGACGTCAGGGCACCATTCAACACGACCACTTGTTACTCGTATAGGCCACGAATATCTACCAATTCTTTGACTTTTGTTTCTACTACTGTCACGGTGTGTCCGAAATCTAAAAGAAGAAAATCAGTACTGAGTCTCAGTCAAGCCTTTTCCGTCTATTTAAAAAGCGTTACTCAAACAAACTGCACTCATCCTCAGAGAAGAAGCGACGACAAAAATATATCTACGGCTACATGACACCATATACAAAACTATAGGCTTGCCAAACACAAACATCTTTTTCGCACAGATCGCAACCAAGAGAATTACACAACATAGACACGAGTGTACAAAGCCGCCAATTACACACACACACACCTATAAACGGCACGCCTATAAAGGCTAGGTATGCAAGCCATTCACAACCTATACAGGGTACCTACAGAATTACAGATCTTACGTTCCTAACTACAGTGAACTGCATTTCTACCACCACACTCCAATGACTCCATGACTATGTAATTACAAGTAAGAAGGCTGAAACCCTCCCTGTACCTGCCCCACGCACGCACCAACAGGTACGCAACACCAACACAAGACACAAAGGTACAGGCACCACAGACAGCACCAGCGCCACACCTCAATTCTGAGCTGCGCCGTGAGTGACTCAGCGTCAGCACGTCGCGGCAACCAGCGGCGGTGCTGAGCTGAGCATGCGCTGCCTAGCACATTTCAGCGAGGGCCTCTGACATTGCGGCAGCTGACTGCAGCTCAGAGGCCCTGCATGTTACTCTGAAGATGGGTCCACACGTACGACTTTCATCGGCCCTGTCGGCAGAGAGCCAACTTTAACAAATCCGATTGAGTTGCCGAGGCACGGCTTCAGGCTGCGCTTTCTTAAGCTGGCCAATCAGTTGAAAATGTCAGCACACACTATAATCTTTACCTTACAACAAGTGCTTAAGGCGAACTTTCGACTATCGCTCCTAATGTTTTAAGCACTTCAGGTTGTGATCACGGTCACGGCAACGTAATCGGATAAGTTGAGTTGGCCATACGCTGACAGCGTCAATGGAAGTCGTCCGTGTGAGTCACTGCGAGCCCAGCCTAACCCTATTCACGCCAGACGGTACTCCCTCGCTACAAAGGATTGTTGCCCGTAGAAAAACAGTAACAAGGAACCCTGCATCAAAATAACGCAGCCTAGTATGAATGAAGTTTATATTTCGTTTATGGTCAAATGGCTTAGCTACCCATTTTCAGCGTGTAGTATAACGCAAGATAATCTCTAGTAAAGTGGTTATCAATATGGGTTTTTGTGAAGAGTGAACCGCTTTTTCGTAGCAATAACAGTTTGCCGCGCCTTCGCGTGCAGGAGGGCACATCAACATTTGTACGCTTGTGAACAAAAGCGTACCCAATGAGCGGGGGCGTTACCATAATGCATAGGCAGAGTAAACTGGCCACAAACACAAAGAGAAGAAAGACAGTCAGGAATGTTGTTGGAAACGGCGCGACAGGAAGAAAGCATTGAGAGAGTGAGAGCGATTACAAGTAATTAGCATTGAGTTGAGTAGAGGGAGGGGGGGGGCAGTATCGACTGGTGGTGCGACAAGCACCCAGCAACATGAGCATTGGCGACAGCAAGAGCCCAGTATACCGTAGGGGCGGGGGTTGGCTCCGGGCTATCGGGCGGCCAACGACGCGTGGCGGTGAGTAAGTATGCTCGTGGAGAGGAAACTGCCACATTTTCGTTTTCCAGTAGTAGGATAATAGATTTCCCTGGGTATAAACGAACGGCTGAAATCACTAGAGGACATCGGGCATACCATGAAGACCGCGGCAGTAAATATTTTGTTGAAGAGGAGATTGCAACATTTCTGCAATAGCCTGTACAACACTCACAGAGTAGGCAGCTTGTATAACTACGATGTCCGGCAGAATCTGGCGCAGACTATTGCGTATTGAACTTGGAAAATTTAGAGCGGTTGAGAAATTAGTGAAGAAATAGACTATATTGCGTAGTCAAATCGTAGTAGTAACCCTCTCCTCGAACAGGAATAAGCCATACCTATATCTTGCAGCATACGTACCAGGGACTAGCTGAACGTCTAGAAAAAATAGGCAGGATGGCTGACAAGCAAACACGTCAGCCTCAAAGGATTCTCCATACCCCAATCTTGCACGTTCTCTTCGAGAAAAAAGAACAAAAATTTGACTGAAAGACAGTCTTAGTAAACCAACAACTCGTATACAATTGAGGCTTCTGTAACCTTACCGCAGCTGCAACCAAGTGAGCTATCGATCAGACTAGGTACTGCCTGGGGCAGACGTTCACTGATAAAATACAGGATAAATTTTAGACACGGCCCAGGATTGAGTGAAGCTGAGGAAGAGTCTACGTAAAATCAAATTCCATATATGTTTCCCATATAATAGGGTATTAGATGGTTTAAAGATTAAGAAGGGAAATAGTAGCTGGAAAGGAAACTCAGCACGAGACAGTCGGTCTGCCATAACCGAGGTACCGTAATTCGTTCTGAATTAGAAAAATGAGCACTGCATCATTATTTTTTCCTGTATTTTTGAAGACATATTTATCAAATACAAGGACTGAGCCTGTAATTACAAAAATACGCACATGGCTATATTCAACAACCTTTTAATTTCACTATACACATATAATAATACACGGTTCTTGGTTGGTTGGTTGCTTTCTTGTTCGTTTGGTTGGCCCCTCTCTTCGGCCAGCTCTTGAGGATTTAGATACGAGAAAATTTACCTACTGAAAAAAAAAAGATGTGATACCATGAAATTTCAGCTCCTGGTATTACGATGACAGATACAGCTTCCTACTGAAATACATGCTCAAAAGTCGAAATATTGTAATTTCTGAAACCAGCTTCGCTTTGAAAAGTAACGCGGTACTATCTATATATTAATACGCTAGTACCTACCTACGTACCTACCTTTTGTGTCACGCTCTTCATCATTAATAGATAGAAGGAAATTCGAGCTTTATTCAGTTCGAGAAGCTAACGTATCTGTGA
>LQNS02278100.1:4180048-4191001 GCA_001587735.2 Parhyale hawaiensis | reverse complement strand
ATTAAATTAGATGTGCAACTAATTACATTAAAATCCAACAACAAGCATACCGGTAGAATGAAATTTTCCAAACACTCAAAATAAAGTTGGTAAACCGTGAAAATTTTCACGGGTCCAGCTAGTTTGATATGATTCTTCATTTGAGCGTAGTAGATGAAGGGCGGTATCTTCAACAGATTTTTGATCCTATCGGGCATAAGCTATTTTGCATATTTTTTAGTTGAATTTTTTTTTTTTTTTTTTTTTTTGTAGTAGTCCGAGAGGCTCAGTCTCGGTTGGATCTTCTGTTCCTAGCGGGCACAGTCAATCCCGCTTATGTTTTCTTTCTTAAGTTGAATTTTTTCGTGGCAGTTGACACTTCACGCCGGGCTGAAGCCAAAATATTTTCAATTCCCCCTGCAGCCAAATTTCGATCGCGAAGATTCAACTATCCGCTAGTATCCAGGATACAGTAAGAAATGAGCACTTCCGGTGAATTCCTTTGATTTAACTATATTTTTCTTTGTGTTGCTCAACTTTCGAGCATTTGCAAACTGATCTTTGTGTCTTTATTGGCAGGAAGGAAATTCTGGCCTCGCAGACATATGACGGCACAAGTTTTGTTTCTGTAATCAATGAAAGATCAAGTCTATAGGTATGTGGTCTAGTTTGCAGCAAACCCTGTACCGCGCGCGCAAGCAAAAATAATGAAAAGCCTAATGAGAAAAATATTGCCGTCCTTGTTTGATGGGTGGGTACTGGAGTACCTAGGTAGATAAGCGCCAGGTTCAAAGGTTTCGCTTAATTTTACTTCCGGTTTTCCTTCGATGATTGAACGAGTAGTACCTATTAGCTGAACAGGACAGACCCAGCAAGAAGCTCTTGAGACTTACTATCGAGGGCATGGATCAGTCAAATGGATATATATAGCGAAAGAACTCTTGAATATCAAACAATATAATAAATACCGTCGTGTGTTTTATTTGTTGATACATTTATAAATTTACATATTGATATGTTAATATATTTGAATGTTTCGTGTCATGCTCTTACTGAAATGAGCGAAAAATAGGCTTCGTTGGAGATTCTGCAATTATGTGGCGTTTTCATTGAGATCGATGACCAGGTTGCAGAAGATGACAAAAGTAAGATCCTTGTCTCTTAATCTGAATGCATTTCTTGCTTGAAACAGTTCTTAATATCGAAACCATGAAGATTTTTCCACCTTCTCTTAGCGCGTCCATCGAATCAGATTTCCATCACTTTCTCCATGCCGTACATCGAAACATATGTTTGTTCTCCGTTCATGACGTATAAATTCAGTAGCTGATCAACAAAGCACAAACGAAGAAAGGGATTATTTTTCACGGGGCAGTAGACGCAATTGTTTCAGCTTGTTGTCTTCCTTTGGTGGAGAGTTTTCGCTTCAACAGAAAAACATAGATGTACTTATCTAGGATGCGTGACAGGGAATTAATTTAATGCAGTTATGCTTTGCTGGTTGTAAATGTAAAATTTTAGTTGACCTTGGTAGCGCATTCTCTAGAAACCTAGGTATTAGTAACAAAAGTATGTTAATAAATGAAGACGGGTCTTCAAAAACTCTTCGCTCTTATTTTTTGACAGCGGGGGCACTCTAGAACCTAAAACAAAGGCCACAATTCTAAGCCTTCAGGTGCGTTTTCGGATTCTATAGTAAATAAAAGTGCGTTGGGCGTTCAAAATCAAAATGAACACTTTTTAAGTTCTTTCCCGCTGGTCGTGGAGGCGAGGAGCAACGTAACCAGAAGCAGACAACTATATACAATACCAAGGACACGCTTGAAAAGGACTTTAATTAGTCACCCGAAGGAAAGCAAGGCCGCATTTTAAGATCAAGAATTGATACTGCGATCGACTGAAATGCCCTTCGTAGGAAGTAAAAATGTGCATCAATCTGCAAGGAGATTATTGTATTCAGAAGTTTAAGGCTCCGTTTCCACAACAAAGGCGATATCACAGAGAAAGAAAGAAAGGACATATAGTATGGCAATAGACACGTGGAACCCATGCACGAGGGTGTTTCCACACAGGATCAACGCGCATGGGAACAGCAAGTCAAGTTAGGAGAGGAAGAACAGATGAATGTATAATCAGTAGAAGCATGGAATCGGAAGGAAGCAGAGTGGGCACGAAAGACAGACGTCCCGAAGGCCTAGCTAACGACTAAGGTAACCTACAGGGTCCCCCTGGGGGCGCTGCTCCCCATAGCATAGAATGGATGAACCTAAACTAACCTAACCCTATTGCCTATGGCCCATCCTATGCCCCCTGAGGGGATCCGCAAGGAGATCATTCTATTAAAATCTACGTTTGTTAATTCGAGAGTCGAATTTCTGTCAATCTTATCCCCCATACAGGAGGGGATGTAATATAAAAATGTAGACATTGATTTTTTTTTCTTAGACCTAGTATTTTTGGTCATGTGGTCATTGTACCGTAAAATGGGATAGTTTTACTACTCTAACACAATCATAGCCTACTAAAAACTACAACTTAGTTCCGCTAGTCGCGTGCCTCAACCTAACAAACGCAACAGGAACCCACTAACTCTGGTGTGGTGCATAGCCAATGATAGTTATATTTCGGGATTTAAAATTGAACGCACACAATCGACTAGCACAACATACGAGACACAGTAGGCGAAAGTGACGGGCAGCAGCCGAAATCCAGACGGGGAACAACAATCCAACAGTGGCAACAAGAATGCATAGAAGCATCTATACACCATATCCTTGTCCCCAAGCAGCATTGACCTACGCAGAAGCATAACCGTAATTGACGCAAATGAGATGAGGGGCCAGATATGCGCCTCAAATGTTTCTCATTAAGAACACAAGTATCGCCAGAGAGCAGCACACGCGCAGCACAATGTTCCCGATCTTCAGGGGGGATCCTGGGGTAAATATGTCCGAGACCGAATAACAATCATAGAGCTAGTCCTGCCTGCATTCAGCTGCATACACCAGGCAGACCACCATGCTTAGGCCGAGACAAATTCCTCTTCAAGGACTGCATGACTGAATTACTCACACCGTGAAACTTCGTTCCAATCATAGCTATCCGCACAGTTCATCATAGCGTTCGCCATGTCGTTGGTATTCTTACTGGAACAGCACAGAGCACAAACGCTACCCTCGGCAACGCCCGAGACCACCTCGTTGATGCGGCCAAGCAACAGTCCATGGAAAGAATCAATGACCACTCAGAAATAAAATCACGAAAGATTGACGGCCAACAGAGTCTTATTGCACTGACAAACTCCACACACTTGAGTGCATAATGGACGGACCATGCACGACCTCGCTAGGCCTACCCACTTATATGAGCTACCAGCAGTGATGTAGGAAAATCAGAGCGGCGTCAAGACGCGGCGCAATGCAGTTCCCGATGACATAAGCCACTATAAGTGCATAATAGACGGTGTACGAAAGTCAGAGGAGCTGTGCTAAGAAGGCGCAATTCAGTCGGCACGCAATCAACAATCAGAGCAGAGCAAACAGGCTGCTTTGCTAACGGTTCCTGCTTATCGTAACAGCCGCGGCTCTTGCGGCGCACGTATGGACGGCGCGCGCAGCTCGTGACGGTAGTGAAAGCACGTGCAGCACTGCACGCGTCGGTGCGACTGCACGTGCAACAGTGCACGCGTCGGTACGAAAGCATGAGCGGCAGTGGACGAGTCGGTACGAAAGCACGTACAACACTGCACACAGCAATACACTCAATTACGGCCCAATTAGCTACGAGGCAACAAGCAGCTACTTACATAGGCTATGATGCAGTGGAACTACTGAAACGTAGATAGGCACATTGTCTGTTTCTAGAGCAGCCTCAGTTTCAAGAGCACCAGTTCTACAGTATAGGCAAGTTTCCCCCACATTCGTACACCATTTTCTTTGCAGCTAGACACCATTAAAAATCGTGAAGTTGTACAGCTGAATATACCGGTACTTGAATTTTGTAGTGCCATTTTTCCTGGTCACCTTCTGCAAAGTCGATGAATTCATTCTCAATTGAAGCCAGATGGTGATGTATACAGGCTACGTTTCTCTCAATTATCTCAGGAGCATATTTATTTATTTATTTTTTTTTTTGGGTGGGGAATCTGTTTGAGGAGTTCCACTGTACCACAACTACCCATTCATCAGCTACTGAAAATACAACTTGATTTAGGTACTTATGTGTGTATTACAGTCTGATAAAAGAAACAGTTATCACAGTTGGGCGACATGGGAGAAGACGGCAAGGGTAAGTCAGGGTTGCGGAGTCGGAGGATTTGAGGGGGAGTCGGAATCTCACTTGCTCTAGGAGTCAGAGTCAGAATTTTTAGCCCGTCTCCAACTCCGATATCCCATTTATAAAGAAATATCAATTCAGAATTTCCAGTCCCATCGCACGCTCCCGGAGGGGTCTCGGTGCCGGGTTCAACCGACTGATCCCAATAACCCATCGCACGCTCCCTGAGGGGGTCTCGGTGCCGGGTTGAACCGACTGATCCCAATAACCCATCGCACGCTCCCTGAGGGAGTCTCGGTGCCGGGTTCAACCGACTGATCCCAATAACCCATCGCACGCTCCCTGAGGGGGTCTCGGTGCCGGGTTGAACCGACTGACCCCAATAACCCATCGCACGCTCCCTGAGGGGGTCTCGGTGCCGGCACCAAAGCTTCACTACCCAGTGCTAGACCTCGCTGCAGACCCCGCGACCATCTCACATTTAGCTGGGAGCGACGCTGCTGCGAGTACATTCATCCACTCACACCTCATACCTGCCTTATGGCCACACCGCCGCCCCATCATCAACCAACATTTGTATATCTCGAGCTTCAAAATATTTTGTTGCTTCATGCACACGCTCGGAGCTCCTTGGCGGGTTGCCACTGCTACAGAAAATGAAGACGTACATCCCTTTAATGTCGTTATTGTAGGCGCTCTTCCTACCTATTTTGTATATAGGTACAGTCATCTCGCACCTGGCAACCCGCCAGGGAACTAAGTGTTTATTTAACTCTATAGAGATGTAGGTAACGAGACCTGAACCGCTCGTAGGAATAGTATTGGTACAAAGAGACACGGCAGGGGCTAAGGTGCTGCAGTAACTCATAACAGATCAAGTTAAATGTAATTTGTTGTGGAAAAAAGTAATTTTAGTCTCGATTAAGCAACAGTCGACCATAACGAGCTTCGTATGCACAGGGGAGCACATGCTATAATGGTTGCAGAGTAGAAATCCGAGTCGAAAACTGGCTGGGATCAGGTGTCGGCGTCGATACAAATAAGCCTGTTTTGTTGAGAAAAATAACAAGTCGGAGTCAGTAGGAGTCTGACATTTTACAGACCAAGATTTTAAACCGGACGCGAAACCTGGCTGGGCCCAGGAGTCGAGTCTGGTTTGATCCATCCTTCTCCGCAACCCTGCCTCCAGTTACGCAGGAGTCGCGCACAGCGCACATACTGGCGACTAAAACGTTAACGTTTTGTCAGCACAAATGATGAACATTTGGCGCGATCAAAGGAAATCCACTGACATTCCAAGGAACTTATTCAGATAGACAAATACAGCATGTTACCATTGATTATGCAAATACATTTTTTACTTATTTTTTGAGATAGGTGTAAAACATTTAAAATGTTGATAGTAAGTTAGTGCACAAGTATGTTGTAGCTACCTATAAAAACAAAATTAGAGAAAAATAAATGGAGCCATTTCCCACGTTTTGGCAACATTCGCTTATCGCACGAGGTTCTGCTGTTACGCCAGATTATGCAACATCACTCTGTAGTCAACATGGGCAAGAAAAGCGGTCTAACCAGTGAAGAAAAGATCAAAAGTGACATCGTTATTGGCTTCTGGTAAGACAACACTCGAAGTTTCCAAGGAATTACAGCGTGATCACCGAACAATTAAGGCTTATGCAATTAAACTCCGGACAGAGCCTATACGAGGAAATTAACTACTCGGGATATGAGACATTTGAACATTTCTATGGCTAGAAAACAACCTTCTAAAAGTAAGGCGATATTTGAAGACGCTAGACCCCAATACTAAGCAGAAAGACAAGATGTGAGGTTCTGCAGAAGCTAGGGCAAGTGAAAAAGGCGATTAAACGACCACTTCTAACAAAAAACTGATAAGGAAAATAGGGTCAAATGGGCTGAAAAAAACATGAAAACTGATTTCTCCAATGTCATTTTTACTGACGAATGCACAGCCACTCTTGATGGTCCAAATGGATGGGAGTCTGGACGGGTCCTCCATGACCGACCTCAACAGACACGGCTTAAGCGTCAACAAGGTGGTGGAGGTGTAATGTTTTGGGCCGGGATAGTGGATAACACCTTTATTGGTCAATTTGAAGTGGCAGAAGGAGTTGAACTGAATGCAGAAAGGTACTGTCAGTTTCTTGAAGCCAATTTGATTCCATGGCTTGATGAGCAGACTATCGCACGCATATCCAAATTGGTATTTCAGGACGATAACGCTTCCTCACACCGAGCACGGTACACAGCTAACAGGCTTGCGGATGGAGGATTTAAATCAGAAAGGATTATGACCAGGCCAGCGAATAGCGCCGATTTAAATCCCAATGAGAACCTCTGTGCAATGATTTAAAGGAAGGTCTGTGAAGGTGGTTGGCAGTTTTCGAGCAAAGTAAGTCAGTGGAATGCAGTAAAAACAGCTGCAGATTCTATTCCATCATCTAAAATATCAAACCTAACAAAGTCTGTTGATAATCGCCTTACAAAAATCACGAAAAATGGAGGTTGCCATGTTCAAAATTAATTTGTTATGCTTACCACAACAGAACACTTATTTCAGAATTGAATTGTCTTGAATTGTTTTGTTTATAATTTCCTGGTTTTGGACGTTTAATAAAAATATTCCTGTTCACTTGTATCTATTTCCTATTTATGACGCTTTTATTTACTTGTTGCATAATCTGAGGTAGTTAACAGTAAAAAAAACTCGTAAATAAGCAAATTGTACGATAAACTCAGCAAATGGCTAAATATTTATTTTACCAGCGCTGTTTATATTTGCAACATAGCCATACATTCAGTTCATATTGATATTTCAAAGTTAGACACTTATCTTGAAAAATAAAGTAAAAAAAATGCATTTGCATAATGAGGGGTAACGTACTGTACTGTGATAGAGGAGACATAGCTGTTGAAGCTGCGGGCAGTAGGCTACGGTCGGGGCAAACCTAATATATAGACAGCTAAGAGTGCACGAAGTCACGGCCACATCGCGCCGAAAGCATTTCTACCGAAAAACTTCAGTGGACCAGGGCGCTACTACTGGCAGGAAAGTAGGTATTAAGCAACGCAACGAGACGAGAGCGACGCGTTCAGAGGTCCGCATCCACACGGGTGCAGGTAGCAGTCCTTGGTGATAGGTCTACAACCACTGGCGGCCCACCTTGAGGAGCAGAAGGAGAAACACACAACTACCTAATGCGATAATCTAACCTTATAAGAAGAAATTGTGGCCATATGTAACAACCCAAGCCGTTAGAAGGGTCAACCCCGCAGTCGTAAAGCCTTGAGATATTTTGACAGGGCTAGGGTCCGTGAAGCCTGCTGCAGACGATAGTCTCTTGTCCTGTGTTTTCACTTCACCAGCGTTTGAATGCGTTGCTATGTCTGTGTGAACAACAAAACGGGCCCTGCTTTCAGAGACGACATTCCCTAAAAATTTGAAAGGATCCAAGACATTGCACTGGTGACCATTGCTGAGCCAGCGGATATGACGGTAAACATTTTATTGAAACTTTTCATCGACACACACACAGTCGCGCATGCAAGGACAGTGCGAAATATTCAAACGCGGTGAAGTGAAAACACAGGACAAGAAACAATCGTCTGCAGCGGGCTTTAGAATATTCTCTTGAAGTGGAAAGGACTTGTCGAGCCTCAAGTCCAAGAAGTCGAGGTTACAATCATAAAATGATCTAACAATTTAGGTACCTACTCACATCAATCTCATCTCTAGATCGTCACAAAAGTTGAAGCTTCTGACGATGTTCCTCCAACTGATGACCTTGCTTCTGATCTGAAGAGTCAGAGACAGACTCAAGTAATGACGACTGTGAATAATTTATTCAAACAATTTCAAAAAATCTAAAATATTCGAAAAGAAAACGAAATTTACTATATTTACACTCACCCGTCATCATTAAAGAAATAGACTACATTTACAAATTTCAATATGATCACGCATCATGAAACTTGGCGGAAATTTCGAAGACATAACCAGCAAATTACCGGAGAAAGAACCGTTTCTGGTTTGGCTGTGGGAAACAGAGATGGCCATTTCCCAGGGCTCGCGCTGCACTGTAACTTAGGAGGCACCAGGACACTGTGTTGCAGTAGGTAGGTAACCCGCAGAGTTCGTGCCGATTTATAAAGGAAAGAAGAAAAAGGTCAATAAATAGAAGTCATTACATTTTTAAAACCAAATACGTTGAGGCTTCCTGGTAATTCTCGGGTCGTGCTAAGTGGGTGATTCTCAATTAAAGACTTGATAGGGTCATCATCTGAGTGTAATGGATAAGCCTGATCGCTTATTATCATTAAGCCTGCAATTTCCAGCTTAGCACCTCGTGAACCACTTCCGCCCAGTCTTTCGGATAAAGAATCATCGCCGTAAACTGCGCATATTTCTCTGGTTGCTTGTAAAGTACTTTTTCTTTTAGAGAAATAGAGAAACACTAAGTACCGATAATGATTTTTTCAGATTCCATTTAAAGAGTTACATTATCATTATTATTTTTATAATATCCAGATATTTAAGTTTCCGTTTCACAACAAAGAAGATATTACAGAGGAAGACTAAAGGGACACATAGTGACACGATAGACACGTGGAACCCATGCACGAGAGTGTTCCCACACAGGATCAACGCGCATGGGAGCAGCAAGTCAGGAAAGAAGAGGAACAACAGATGGAAAAAAATCAGTAAGAGTAAAAAATGGGAAGGAAGCAAAGTGGACACGAAAGACAGACGTCCTGAAGGCCTAGCTAATGGCTACGGTAACCTACAGGGTCCCCCTGGGGGCGCTGCTCCCCATAACATAGGATGGGCGTTTAAAGGGTTACAAAATTGGCACAGGTTATAGGATCTCAAACCTTCTTCTAAGAAAAGATAACAAACTCTGCACTAAACAGAGGTGCAGTTAAATCCTATTTTCCGAAAGATGAACAACTAAAAATTGATAGAACTTTCCGGACAACCCAACTACGAAAAGCTACTATGCTACGCCGTTTCAGTTTATTGTTGGAATCTCGTATGCTGTGTTGTGCCCTTAATACCGCCTTGCAGTGCGCCGCGTTACATTCGCACTACAGCGTTGTGAGTCCATTCACAAATGTTATAATGCAGAGTAGGTACTCGGCGGTAGTTACCTCCGCCGGGGAGCTTATGTTTTTGTTGTGGTTGTCTGTCTCTTTGTTTGACTGTCCGTTAGTCTGTTTCCAAGATTACTCAAAAAGTTATAAACGGATCTTTACGAAATTTACAGGGATTGTTAGGCATGTTGACAGTAGCAGATTACCTTTTGGTGAAAATCTGTCCATCCGGTTGTTTTTCTGCCAATCTTTTCACAGTGCCATAACTCAAAAAGTTATAGACGGATTTTTAGGACATTTACATGAGCTGTAAGGTAGCCTATATTACGAAGAGTAAACGACTTAATTTTTTCGATGATCTGTTTGTTTGCCGCCGTATTTGATTTTAGGCAAAAGTTAAGGATGGATCTCTATGAAACTTTAAAGGACTTGTTAGTGAGGCTAGAAGATATGAATAATTAATTTTTGGTGATGATCGGTTGGTTCTTTCGAGTGTTTAACGTATGTTTGTCCAAATGTTTGTAAGTAGCACAACTCGAAAAGTTATGAACGGATCTTAAGAAAATTACTGAAGCGGTTAACACTGTTGAAGGGCACAAATTATTAGATTTTAGTGTTGAAACCAAGAAAATCATGGTTTCAGAACAAATTTTGATTTTTCGTTACCGTTGCCTTGCTTGGCAAAGGTATGCGCTCTCAGAGTGCTCTCTACTTTGCTATACTATGGGGGTAGCTGAAAGCGCTGGAGACGGAGTCATACAGTTGCACAACATATACAGAGTCTTGTGATTACTGTTGGGCCTGGCAGCAGACGCAGACCAGAACAGGCACTTGTGCAATGGAACCCTTCCACAACTGAAACAACTCAAATTCAATTATTATTAGAGCGACCTCGGCCGTGACAGTCGCACGCCGACACGGTGACATCTTTGTACTTCCCACGGGCAACTGTGTGTACATGCGACCTCGGAGGCAAACAATATTTACCGCATCGACGGTCGCACAAGAGAGCGCATAGGTGCTGAGAAGAAAAACTAAAACAAAAAGGAAGCTCGCGTGTCAAAATTCGAGAAATGTCTGCAGAAAGCCATGCAAAACGCGCGTACTGCACAAGCGACGCACGAAGTTTGGCCAGCAGTACACGCACGAGTTTGCATCTGAAGACTCTATAAGCATATCAGCTGCATTGAAGTTGCCGTAAGCTGGCTCGTAAAACAAAGGTGCTACGAACATATGTAACGTATCTTTGTCAAAGTTTCCTCAATAGTGTTTGCAAGAATAAATCGCCGTACTTGCGTCGCACACAAAGACGGTTCGAAGGACGGTGGCGCACGCCCTACAGCAGCGCGTCATATCGCTGGCAGCGATGCAGACGCATGGCGCACGGGATGGCGCGTATTGTGGCACACGGCCAACTGGCACATGGTGCTTGTGTGGCGCCCCAGGGCGAGCCTGCAGCGCTGACACTCGCGACAGCGGAAAGTGCAAAGTGCCTCACCGACACCGCCTCCTGCTGGGGGTGTATGTCCTCTGCACCGCCCGTGGCTGCAGGGGACACTGCCACTGGGAGCGATACCGCCTCCT
>LQNS02278100.1:4137933-4171684 GCA_001587735.2 Parhyale hawaiensis | reverse complement strand
TTCCCGTTCGTTTTTTCCATCGTGTGTGGATGTTTGGAATGGTCTTGATGGCTCTGCCTTTGCTGGTGCTGGTATTGGCAGCTTTAAACGATCTGTACACAGAGCTATTCTGTGAACTCGGATCTTCTTTTTTTTTCATTTTTTTGTTTTCTCCACCCGCTGGGCTGGTTGCGTGAGGTTTTGCTAACCTCATGGAGTTTCTCCGTTCCTACGTCGCCAGCCTGGTGTGATTTAATAATAATAATAATAAAATGACTAAATATTTATTTTACAAGTGCTGTTCGTAATTGCAACATAGCCATACATTTAGTTAATATAGACACTTCAACGTTAGACACTTAACTTGAAACTAAAAAGAAATTGTATTTGCATAATCAAAGGTACCGCACTGTAAAACAGAGGAAATAGCCCAAAGGGCATGTAGGTTTCAAAAAACTCCTTTAATAAATATATATATATACATGTAAACACCTTTAATTGTCTATTAATACATTCTACAGCCCACAGAACACCTATTTCAAGCCTTTAACTACATAATCCACAGGCAGTTCACGCTCCACTAAGCTCATTAGGATGTGACACTTGAGTGAGCGGAACATTATGACACACTACGCCCTATTCTCACAGCGCAACGTCTCTTCTCTTTAATGAAGTGCAATACAGCGGGAAAAAGTTAAACTGAACGAAGATCAATGGGATTTTCGTAGTGTCTTCCAGGAAGGACGGTGACTCATAGAGGGCTAGGAAGTTCTTTTGTGGGCGTGGGAAATTCAAATGTACCGAAGAAAGTCATTCGGTACATCCATTCGGTATCGGTATCTGTAGAAGATTCAGTAAAGATTCGGTATTCGGTTGATGAAAATACCGGCGGTACTACCGAAATACCCAATTTCATTCGGTAGTAACAGCTCTGTATATATAGGTAGGTAGCTAACGGGTATCCCTCAAAAATGTACCCGGTTTTTAATTGATTATATCTCTGCTCCAAACCAACACAGCCTATTTTAGGTTTCTTTTTTCCAAAATATAGTAAATATTAGTGATTTGCTAATCCATAATATAAATAAAAGAGCCAAGATTACGGAAGCGAACATAGTTAGGTTTAAAATCTACTAAAACTTTATAAACGTTTCGGGATCTACATGTCCCATCATCAGTGTCTGAAATGATAAGTAAAGAATATAAGAAAAATGGACACTACTATCAGTTCTCTAAAATTCAAATGGAAAGACTACCAGGTATCTAAAAGTAAAGAATAAAATACTATGAAACAATGATGCACAGCTAAGAAATCGATCTGTTAGTAATATATAAAGGATGGGCACTATTTAGGTCGTTTAAAACTGGCTTGAATTGCAAAATATACATCGATTCTAAAATTCGAAGCTCAAAATGGTCAGTTGCAAATGCTAAAATTGTAAAGTCAGTAAGAGTCATTAAGGGCGCCGGTGTCCCTCAATGACTAGGACGCAAGTCAAAGCCAGATTGCAAGAGATTTTTGGACAGCATATTATGTCTCTTGGAAATGCAGTTGAATGTCCACCAAGAAGCCCCGACCTTACCCCATGTAATTTCTTTCTTTGGGGATGCGAGAAGGAACGCGTCGACAAAACAACGCCTCCATCGTTGATAATTCTTCAACGAACTGGAGTAGTGTTTGAAGAACTAAAGGAAAACCGTGAAATGATCCACAAAGCTCTTCACTCAATGACGGAGAGATGTAACACTTGCCTTGAGAGGAACGGAGGGCATGTCGAAGGATACTAAATTACTTTGTTCATTTAAATGTTTTTTTATCAGGAACTGCTACCCTTTCAAATTTTTGTTCGTTCATTTTCATGGAGTACATAATAAGGAAGAATATCAATATGGTTTTTCATAATATTCCTCTGGACAAGAGTGTTTCTATCCTTTCAGTAAATCGATCACAGTGCATAAGTTATCTAACCAATTTCAAAAAACGTTATATATTAGAAAACAAAATTTACTAATTTTGGAAAAAAAAAGACACCTAAAATATGTTGATTTAAAGCCGAAATATAATCAATTAAAAACCGGGTATATTTTTGTGTTACGCCCGCTATGTACAGTATATAGAATATTTTAAGAGTTCTGTACGGGTAGTGCATGTTATGAGTTATGCAGTTCAAGTACGTATCATTATATTCCTAGTTTAGGCTTCCCTCCACACAGAGTATATGCACAGTGATCTAAAGAGAGGAAGAAACGTGGAACCCAAAGCAGAGGTCAATGCGCATAGGAACAGCAAGTCGGGAAGGAAGGGGAAGAACAGAAGAAAGCATCATCGGTAAAGAGTACCGTACCTATGAAGATGGAAAGAAGCTTAAGTGGTCACGAAAGGCCTAGCTAATGGCTAAGGTAACCTACGCGAGCCCCCTGGGGTTGCTGGGCCCCATCACATAGGAAAGCGCAAATCTAACAAACCTAACCCTATGGCCTACGGCCCATCCTATGCCCCCATAAGGCGGCCCCCTACGTGTTCATTTGCCGTCAAAGCACGCACATGCACAATATTTTCCTACAGTATATCCTTATTTCTATGTTTTCTCTCTGTCAGGTATTTTATCAAGAAAAGAGCACTCTGAGAGCGCTTACCTCCGCCAAGCAAATTCAGCAAAATTAAGCTAAAAGTTTAAATTAGTTCTGAAACTATGATTTCATCTTTATCAGTACTAAAATCGATTTTGGTCAATCGTGCGTTCTGACAGTAATAACAGGGTCTGTGATTTTCTTGAAGATCCGTCCGTAACTTCATGAGTAACGCTCTGACAAACATTTTGACAAACAGGTAGTCAAAAACACTAACTCCAAAAGGGACAACCCATCATCACCAAAATTTGGCGTGCCTTCCCACATTTCTGACAATTCTTACACATTTCACGAAGAGCCGTTCATAAATTTTTGAGTTGTGTCGCTGGCGGGCATCTTGGCAAACAGTCGAACACCGATCATCGTCAAAACTGATCCTTTACGTCGTACAATCTTCCTACGGGAAAAGATAAATATGGCTTCGATTCGATGCTATAGAATTCTGTAGGTACCTACAAGCTTCTGTTGATGTAAAAATATGGCGTTATATTCTAAGATTACGTGAATAAAAACTTCACCTATAATGCTTAATATTAGCATAATCAAACCGATCTCCTTTTGGAAAATATATATGTTTTTCTTTCTTCCACTTTGATATCGACGTTCCAGCTGTCTACATGTTTCTATTCTTAGTTGATGAACGTTGTGAGGAAACAGAGACTCAAACTGTACACTATAAAAAATCAAAAAAACCATATAGCAGACAATGGAAATACTTCCTGTTGACGCCGTTACCAAAGCAATAGAGCTTTATATCACTTCTCCAACTGATCATTATATGTTGGTCGGACATTCCAAGTTGCAACAGTAGGCCTAACTGTAGAGTGCTCAATCATAAATGAAATAAAGAAAAAAGGAACCAATTTCAAGCTCGACGAGTGTGATCTAGAGACCAGAAGATGTTACAGCTTTTGGCAGGTAGAGGGGGCGGAGTCAGAGATGCGTGTGAGGTCATCTGCCTATGTGCAGCCTGGCAATGACTACAAGAATGAAATTTGGCCGGATGCAAAGTGGGCGCCGAAGGAAGACGTCCCGAAAATCTAGCAAATGCTAAAATTACCTACGCAGTTACCATCGGGGCGCTACTCCCCATAACATACGATAAGCAAACTCAACTAAGCCAATCTTAGGACATACCTATAGCCCATCCTCTTCCCCCAGGGGAAAGGGCATAGATAACATAAGCCTAATCTCGACAGTAGAGCCTCCCTAGTGAAAAGATTTATAAGTTAATAAGACAACTGAACGTTCATCAGTACGGTATTTTTTTTTTTTTTTTGCGTGCATCGTACCAGCAACACTGCAAATAGTGTTATCGTGGAGCGAGATCAGCAACATTAAATCGTACACTGACTGACTATAGAGGCGCACACTGTCCAGGTACGGTATCAACTGTGCTATTGTTACGAGAACTAAAGGTTTGCGTTGTGGGTTAAAGAGTTAATAATAAGGCCGTCCGGCGGTCAGTGGGAGATTAGCATGCACAGAGTGTCACAGCAGTGTCGCTGGTACTGTAAATACAACAGTTCTTTTAATTGCGTATTAGAGCTCATCAAGACTGTCAATGGCAGAGATTCCCTGACTTCAGTTTACTATACGGACCGCCAGTAAAAGAGACTTGAAACACACGGACCCCCTGCTAGTAAAATGGCATCAAGTTAGTAGATCATGCGCAGAATGACGAGAGTAGTCCTATATATTTGCTGAGGTTTAATTAGAGCAGCAGGCAAGCGTATCGGCATTTAATTATCAGAGAAGAGTCGAAGCATAACACCATAGACCCAATACAATTACTCACGTGATATGCCTGCTATAAAACATTCAGATATAGCCCTATATTCACATTTCACTCTACAGAATCTATTTTTAATTTGCCGAAA
Organism: Parhyale hawaiensis; assembly: GCA_001587735.2. Taxonomy (NCBI): domain Eukaryota; kingdom Metazoa; phylum Arthropoda; class Malacostraca; order Amphipoda; family Hyalidae; genus Parhyale; species Parhyale hawaiensis. The sequence goes on along the minus strand of LQNS02278100.1, from coordinate 4,167,194 downwards.
ACGACTGTTTATACTAAATTATGGTAATCTTATGCTGCAGTCTTTGTTCTTAAGATAAAAATACAGCATTTTCAATGAATAAGAATTAATAGTAAAAAGTAACTACGTCGTAGTTAAATTTTCGACACTAAAAAATGCAATAGTTCAATAAAACATTATCATTTTTTTAGAAGTTTCAACCGTCAGGAACCAGTCGGAGGTCAGTGCGTGAACCAACGAGGAGTCCATGGGTGCATATGCACACTCCCCCCCCCCCCCATGGGAAACACTATAGCCGATAGGTTAGGTAATGATGTTGATGGAGAGCGAAACAGAAAGGGACATTAAGCACGCCAGCCAAAATTAGACGGATTATACGCTAGTTTGAGCCTCCCGAGACCCAAAGCGGTGATTGAAGAGACGGAAAGGGATGGAAGACGCAGTGTGTCGAAAAAAAGGGGAGGCTTCGACCGGAGAAAGAAGAGAAAGAGCCCAGCAAAGAATGTTGGTAGAAATAAGAAAATGGAAAGGAGGGAAAGTGGGCACAAATGAAAGATGTCAGGAAGCTAAACTAAAAGACTAAAACAACTTAGCCGTATACCTCAGAGCGCGGGGCTCCCCTACAACAAAAGACGTGCAAAAATGTCTATAGGAACAGAACATATAGGTACCTGTACGGGGAGCAGAGGAGCGCATGATCCAGCAGCACGAAACAAAAGGATCGGCACCACACGTATAGCGAAGAAGAGCGCAAGAGCAGCTGGTGTGACCGTACACGTGACAGACATGCAGGTAGGCGGCTATAGCAGCACAGCCCCGGCACACCTGTCCCCACCGTCTGCTGCTACACACTGGTAGTCCTTCTGAGCAACTATACAATCTGAAATCTTCCGGCAGAAATGGTATCCAAAGCGTGACTGATAACCAAAGTGCAGAACTGATGCGTATAGATATAAGCAGGCTTAAAATAAAATAATTAGGCAAAAAACGCAGAGGTTTTCGTACGTGTACAAGGATCACAGAACGTTCAGATTCATTTAGTATTGCAAAGCAGACATTTCCGCATACGTTAATTTATCCAATGTACAGGAAACTCTCAATATAAACTCTCGATCAATTATGCTCCCGTTTTATTCCTTTTTTTCATCTCGTTCAGTGTATCTCGATATATGTGTCTGTAACGTTTGTTCTTACTGATCGCTATCCTAACATTCTTTCGAAAGAAACAGCATGGAGGCCATTTTGTAAACAAGATACGTGTACCTTTCTGCATTGTTCTTTCCCTTTTACAACTAAGTGATAGGTGCTATAGGTACATCGTTTTCCTACACAGACCCACGGCATCTCCATGTGGGGATCTCCCTCGATAGGTATGTGTGGTCCCACTGAACCACACAGATCAAAAGTTCCTGTAAAATGATAGCTATAGCCTATGTAGCTAGCATATTTACCTCCGCCAAGGAGGTTATGTTTTCGTCGTGTTTGTCTGTCTCTTAGTCTTTTTGTCTGTCTGTCTGTCTGTCTGTCTGTCACTAAGATAACTCAAAAAGTTATGAACCGATTTGAACGAAATTTACAGGGATTGTTAGGTATGTTAGGAGGAACATATGATTACCTATTGGTGAAGATATGTCCATTCGTTTGTTCGTTTGTTTGTTTGTCGGCCTCATTTTTTCTCAATGCCATAACTCAAAAAGTTATGGATAGATTTTGATGAAAGTAAGATGAGTTGTCAGGTATATATCAGAGTAAATGACCAAATTTTGGTAATAATGTTTGTTTGTTCGTTCGTTCGTTTGTCACTGTATTTAATTTTATGCTTGTTAGCACAATAACTCAAAAAATAAATGGATCTTTAATGAATTTTATAGAGGTTGTTAATAATGTTAAAAGACATAAATGATTAAATTTTGGCGCAGATCGGTTTGTTCGTTTCTAGGCCCTATGGTTGACTCATGTCTGTCATAGCTTTTGTTAGCAGTATAACTCAAAAAGTTATGAACGGATCTTCAAGAAAATTGCACAAGCTGTTATTACTATCAAAGGCGCAAATGATTACATGTTAGGGAATATACAAAGAATATTATGGTTTCAGAACCAAGTTGAGTTTTTTGCTACCGTTGCCTCGCTTGGAGGAGGTAAGCGATCTCAGAGTGCTCTAGTTCAAATGTAATAGCTGTTTGGTAAATGGATGTACAGCACAAAAGGAAAACGGAAACGTCTTTGGTGGGAGTTCTCAAGCACTGGCACCTCAGAGCACGCGCTGCTTTATGCATTTTGTAAAGATCATAGCAGGAGATGATATGCACGATCATACACTCTATACCACGACCTCATTATAATGATATAATCAGCAGCTGGTATTAGAAATGTACTGTTATAAAAATACTGGGCACATAGGTAGTATTATAAGGCTCTATCGAAAAGTTTAAGCTGCCGTAACAACTACAAAGGCTATTCAACAGAGGATGAAATAGGGTCATACAGTATTTCCAGTACGTCGAGAGAAACGTGGAACCCATCAACGATGGTATTCCCACAGGGGATAGAAGCGCACGGGAACAGGAATTCGGGAAAGAAGTAGGAGCATGGAAGAGGAAGGATGCAAAGTGGGCACGAAGAAAAGACGACCGACAGGCCTAGCTCGGGGTAACTGAGATCCGTCACCTTACAGGGGTAATTTTCGGTGTCTCTTTCCGAAAATCAATGCTACGTTTTTTTGTATATCTTAAGGTTCGCAAGTTAGCGTTACTGACTTTGTGTGTGTGTGTTTTTTTTTTTTTTTTTTTGATGGGGGGAGGGGATTGTAAAAAGTGTCAACTTGAAAATGAGGCAGAAGAGAGACATGCATGCAGGGCGCCGGCACCATGCACACAACCGTTAGCAGCAGCAGCGATATGCGAGCAGCACTATGTGCAGCAGTCAGCACCACAGCACAGCTATGATCGTCAGCAGCAGTCAGCCCAACAGCACAGCTATGATTGTCAGCAGCAGTCAGCCCCACAGCACAGCTATGATCGTCAGCAGCAGTCAGCCTCACAGCACAGCTATGATCGTCAGCAGCCCTCAGCCCCACAGCACAGCTAAGATCGTCAGCAGCGGTCAGCCCCACAGCACAGCTATGATCATCAGCAGCAGTCAGCCCCACAGCACAGCTATGATCATAAGCAGCAGTCAGCCCCACAGCACAGCTATGATCGTCAGCAGCAGTCAGCCCAACAGCACAGCTATGATCGTCAGCAGCAGTCAGCCCAACAGCACAGCTATGACCGTCAGCAGCACAGCTATGATCGTCAGCAGCAGTCAGCCCAACAGCACAGCTATGATCGTCAGCAGCAGTCAGCCCCACAGCACAGCTATGACCGTCAGCAGCACAGCTATGACCGTCAGCAGCACAGCTATGACCGTCAGCAGCACAGCTATGACCGTCAGCAGCACAGCTATGACCGTCAGCAGCACAGCTATGATCGTCAGCAGCACAGCTATGACCGTCAGCAGCACAGCTATGATCGTCAGCAGCACAGCTATGATCGTCAGCAGCAGTCAGCTGGCACCATCAGCTGAGCAGCAGCACAGGCGCGTATTGAACCACGCTAGCAGCAGCAGCCCCCCTTCCAACCTACGGCCCCCCTCAATCCAACAGTCGCCCGCCCCCGCAGCCGGTTGGGAGCTCCATGGGGAGGGGGCGCGGCGCAGGGTCCAAGTGTGTGTCTCCAGCACCGGATTTACAGGGACGGTGGATTTTAAGGCGATTTTTGTGGCGGCCGGGACCAAAATCTATTCTATGCTTTCGCAACTTATCCCGGTTCTGAAATACACCAACTCTATTCTAACCTAACGATCTTCGCCCAATCCTACCATACACATCAAACCTTAACGTGCCTCATCATAGCTAAACGTACCTAACAGCCACCATCAGCACCGCATGAACCAACGCACCCGTAAACGCCGCCGGAGCGGCAACAGCGCGTGACGCAGCAGCATCACACATTCAACGTTCCGGCCCAGCTGACATCACCGGGATGGTCAACATGACTGAGGGACGTGCGAACAGTGCCAAGGACGCAGTACCCGGGCACAAGATGACTGAGGGACGTGTGAACATTGCCAAGAAAGCGGTACCCGGGCACAAGATGACTGAGGGACGTGTGAACATGGCCAAGAACGCGGTACCCGGGCACAAGATGACTGAGGGACGTGCGAACATTGCCAAGAACGCGGTACCCGGGCACAAGATGACTGAGGGACGTGCGAACATTGCCAAGAACGCGGTACCCGGGCACAAGATGACTGAGGGACGTGCGAACGTTGCCAAGAACGCAGTACCCGGGCACAAGATGACTGAGGGACGTGCGAACAGTGCCAAGGACGCAGTACCCGGGCACAAATCACCACACGTGGGAATAGTAAGTACATCGTGGAGTAAGAGGGGGAATAAAGATTGCCGCTAAAAGGCAAATGCAAGCCAGGAAGCAAAGTATAGAGGGATACACATCCTGAAGCTCCAGCAAAGGCTGAAATTAACTAGATTAGATTAGATAGGCGGCAGTAGACGAACCAAGAGGCACATTCCCAAAGAGACACCGGAACTTAGCCTACCGGCCCTATATGAGCTAATGCCATTATGTTAGTAGGATGTAGAGGACTGGGGAAACGAGAGGAGAAAAAATGAAAGACGAAAGAAAAAAGAAAGAAAAGAAAGGGGAGAAGAATCTCAGCCAAAGAGATCATCATAAATACACGCAAGCAGGATCGATAGCCGCTGATATGCGGAGCTTAAAAATATAGATGAAGCAGAAGTGAGAAGAAGTCGGCTTAAGATGGCCTGGGAAGCTTTGGCCGTTAAGTGCTTGCGACTAGTGGTGGAGGAGGCGTTCTTAACTGTGGAGAATGTCTCCCCCAATGTATGTCAAGACGATTTTTAAACGAGTCGACCGACTCCGCACCAACAACGTAGGATGGGAGTCTATTCCAAATGTTAACTATGAAATACGGAAAGAACTGCTGACTTAAGGTTGTTCTTCGCGCTTTATGCTTGAGTTTTTGACCGTTGTTTCGCAAGCGATCATTGAGGTCTCTTTCAAAGAGTCCCGTTGTAGTTACGTCGTTGCAGCCATTCAAGTACTTGAATGTTTCTATTAGTTGCCCTCTAAGTCGTCTTTGTTCGAGAGAGATTAGACCCAGTTCTTTCAGGCGACGTTCATACGACTTGTTTCTCAGCTGAGGTATCAGTTTCGTTGCTCTGCGTTGGACTCTTTCCATGTTATCGATATCTTAACAGAAATGTGGCGACCAGAATTGAACAGCAAATTCTAAGTGTGGCCTCCCTAATGCCTTGTACAAGGGAACGATTATGTCCTTGGACTTGCATTCAAAGTTTCCGGTGATGAGTCCCACCACTGTAGTTGCCAGTTTCAAACTCTTGCCAACTTGCTGACTGTGTTATAATTTGTTTGTAATAGTGATTCCCAAGTCACATTGTTGGGTGACAGCAGCCAATACCGTCCCGTTCATTTTCAATGGGGTTGAAGGGTTCACAAGCCCTATGTGCATTACTAAGCATTTGTCGACATTAAAGCTCATCTGCCGAGTTGCGCTCCATTCCATGAGGGGGTCAAGGTCTTGCTGGAGCTCGGCTTTTTTCGTAGCAGGATGACATAGTTTAATATCATCCGCAAATTTACTGATTTTACTACGGATGTTAAGATCGAGATCATTGATGTAAATTGAGAACAGAAGTGGGCCAAGCACGCTACGTTGTGGAACTCCTGATGATACCTGCGTCCATGCGCTAAATGGGATCTGCCTGACGATGCGATTTCATATTACGTAGGATGGGCAAACTTAACTAAGCTGGCACTGTAGCCCATCCCATGCCCCCTAAGGAGGAGGAGGAGGTCTCTAGCCGTATCCGGTGCAGCTCACGTTCCCTGAGAGAGCACCACAGCATCACATCTTAGAATCGATACAGCAGCATGAGTCATCACACTATAGCCCTGCAGCGACAGCTATACAAAGAAAATATAACATACTAGTAACCCGCGCCGTCAAGAAATGACAGCAGAAAATGCTTCAATGGAGCCTCCATTCTCTCCGCCCTTCCTCGCGGTTTTGCTCGCAATAGCGTTCCATTTTCCTTTGCTGAACATATACTCCACGGATGCGCTAACTTCAGCTTTCTCCACCCGCCAAATGGAAGCGACTCTCAACACACGGACTCTTGCCATTAAAACGGCATCAAATTAGTACGGTAGATTATACACAAACTGACTACAGAATATTTTCGTAGGCATTAACAGCGTCAACAGTAATTCTATGTTGAGAGGGTAGAAACAAGAGCATAGCACATTAGGCCTACGCCAATCACATAGCTAATTACTTAGTAGCGTATGAACATTGCAAACATGCACATAAATCTTCACATAATAAATCTCCTGATTTTATTTTTCGACTTACCTCGAATGCTTGTTTATACTGAACTGTTGCAATCTTATATTCAAAAATGAATCGGTGTTATTTAAAAAAATCTAATGTTTCCTATGATAGAAAATGACATGAAGACGTAACTATATTAAGAGTTAAAACTTTTTATAAAAAGTTGATGTATTAGCCTACTTCACATCATGCATACATCTTTATGCACACCTTTCAATGCTGTTGATGAGTTACACCTAGACAAAAAAGCACCAAAATACTGTCACATAGCCTATAGAAGCTTTAAACGTCATGAACCGTCAGGGGTCCGTGTGTGAACCAGCAGGGAGTACGGGGGTTCATATGCACCGCGAAAGTTAGGCTACCTACCACGAATTTCTTGTTCGGCAAGTAGGCTAATCCCCCGACCCCCGGCCTTGCTCGTAAGCAAATGAATTTCTACATTTCACCATCTAACCAACACTGATAGGGGAAAGAGAGACCAACCAACCAAGCTGTGTTTTATTTATAAAGGTACATACAATGCTGCAGTGGATGGCGAACTCGCCGAGCCAAGGCCCGTGCCCGACTGTGCCAAGCGTCGTCCACAGCGAGCGCCCGACAGACCACTCCAGGCCCAGGCTAAGGGAGGCGCAATTATTCACCAATGAAGACTACAAAGCGCTAGTTCTGGCACAGCTGCCAAACTTGCTTGGCACCGAAATGCACTATAGCTATAACATCTGTAGCGTGCACTCAGGTACTGCATGGGAGGATATTCCAGGTGTACAGCACACAGCTACTATGTGGGTTACCATGTCGTCATGAGCAATACTACACAGTCAAGGCGTTAGGGACAAGTCATATGGTACTGGGACTGGGGCGAGTTAGCTTCGCAAAAGCAGTTAGGACTTCAGGTGCTCTGGCTTCCACCCGCTTTTTGCTTGACTTGCAAAAACTTAATATTGCTCCATAAAATGGGGTTCTTAGTCGGCTCAAAGTAATCGGGTTGCTGCTAACACCAGCAGCACGATTCCGAACGGCAAGAGCTCCTGTCTGAAGGCCAGAACAAATCAAGCCTCAAAGGCTTAATTTCGCTGTCCAATCGAACGCGCCCCTACACCTAAGGTGCAGGGACCAGCGCTCTGCGTCACAGAAGTTTCAAGTAATGTTATTCCTACGAGCAGCCGTTTCTTTTTGACCTAATAGGATTCAGTTTTATTGGAACGGTTTGTTCAAGGGTAATTGCCATACATGGACACAAAAAAAAAACAGCTGAAACTTTTACTATTTGATAGCAGGATTTGGGCTCATACGTTCTCATTTTAATTTTTGTTTGGCTGCTCGGTAGTTCGGCCATAAACCAATTTCTTAGTGAATTCGCTGACCAATGGGTTTGGCAAACGATGCAAGTTCGCACAGATAACACTGAACGCAACTGACGGAAACACAAGGGAAACAAGAGAGCATTTGCGAAACCCTACGAGTCATACCGTAGGTGTATACCAAACACCTTCTTCGTCAACGTTCATCATAGCATGATTCCTCTCATCACTATTGAAATGACGTAATATCTTAACTGCTACACACCATTAAAAATGCGTCTATTAGCTATTGAAATACACGTGTTTCAAAATAATCTAGTAATGACTATGACACTCAGCACCCAACAGCATGTTTCAAGGGCCTCACATCGGCGGCACACGTGACGCGTTTAGGACGGAAGCGCGCAGAAGCAAGCAGTAATCACGGCGATTATGCAGACACACAGAATACGGCACTTTGCATTTGTTGTAGGTACTGCATCACCCTAGCAGAACTGTCGGTGGTTGTACCGGAGCCACATACGCCTTGGCATGCACAACCTGCTACATGATCGCACAGCCCACACGTCGTTCCGCTACATATTTCAAGGCTGTATGTGAACTGTTCATCCTGACATCAAGTTGTTGGTGCAAATGCACAGTGTGGTCCCGGCATAAGGCGGCCAGGAATTCTGCTAGGGCAGCAGCTTCGGTTCACCTAAGACATTTGTCCGTGCCAAACCAAACAGGTCACTGGCAGGAACAATAAAAAGCTTTGGCGCTTTTAGGCCGCTGCCCGTATGATACACGAGAGCACAAAATGTAGAACGTTCCAAATCTTTGCAACACAAGTAGTGCCCGTAACTGTGACAGTCCATTTACCGTGTTTCAACATATCGCTCAAACGTACCTACGTCTTAGTGAACGTTAACTTGTCCAATGTCAAAATATATAGGCTACGCATTCGAGCCTTTGCCGTTTATAATCTAAAGACTGCAGGGTCGGCTTAGATTCTGAACAATTTTTTGAAGTTTTGTGAACTGCGTAACGAAAGGCAGACCGTAGCTATGTGCCCGCACCATAGACATCGGAAGGGTTCAAAAGAACGTATCGCATTTTATCCTCTCGTGAACATCGACTATCAGGGTTATCCCTAATCTTACCCTAGGCAGCGAGCGCTACCTCGCTGCACAGAGTGTTTTATCTCAGTACCTACTAAAATAGGACAGAGAAATCCTAATAGTCGGGGCAACCAACGGAACAAGCGCGATATGCTTGCTGTGCGTTAGCGCATATTTTGAGTGGCAAAGCTTAGCTTATCCACGCGGACGGGTGAACAGCCCCCCCCCCTCCCCCGATGAAGAGGTCTACAGTGGAGTCTAGAACTGTAGCCGCTCAGCTATGCAATTGTTGGGTGTTGCCGGAGGCCCGCCGTACCCCCAACGTCCTCCGCCGATAGCGCGACCCCTATTGTCTGCTGCATGGGGCTGCACTTGCTATAGCTGCTGGAAGTAGACTGCCCAGGTTAAAAAATTAATACGTTCAACTGTCCACATTAACCCTTCAGCACAAAGTGAACCATTTCTCAGGACAACAGGCGCTGTTATTACCGCCCAGAATTATGAAAAGTATGCGTAAATGCAATACGCATCAGTTTCCGTACGAATTGCGCTATTTAAATAGGCTATAGGGGAGCTGAAAAATGTCTCCGTATGAATACCTTAATGGGAGTAACAATAAATGGTCTTTAGTCCAAATAGTGAGGTAATGGGTTAAGATGCGACTCAATAGACCTTGTGAGCGTTATTGTTAGGCCAAGCTTCTGTTTTCACTGAACCGGCGTCCCAAGAGATTAACACGTTCCTGGAAGGTAGGTAACACCAAGGTTGAGTAACGTAACAGGTTATCTCATCACTTGACCATTTTGAGACGATTCTGCGCACCTCCTCGTATGACGTCAGGTGGAGCGAACAACGTCGGTGTTGCGCAAGTACCAATAGTTATTCCTACGTCATTGATACCATTATTTCCGATACAATGGGGTGGTTTTTGATGTTTGGCAGCTCTGAACACGGACAAAAGAACTTGTTGAAGCTTCTTTATTGTCCTGAAGATCCGGAGTTGCGAAAAAAGTGGATTTTTGCAGCAAAAGAGTAAACTCCGTTTTCGCTGCCATTGGTAATAACATCTACTGTACCTACTGCAATCATTTTTTGCCCCAGCAAAATTATAAACTATGCGTAGTAACTAGGAGTAATTCAGTTTTCCTTCCAAAATTTCCCAAGTAACCACAGGCAATACTAATTTCTCTAAATGAAGCAATGAAAATGGAAATAAAATCATTCTCGTTAAGCTGTGAACGCTCATCTGTCAAAGTTGGTCCCAAAATTACGTTTCTCTGAAAAAACTTGAAAGACAATGGTATGTCAACGGAGCAACTTTAATTACTTGAAACACTGATTTGAACGACAGAAATATGAAGCTCAACTATTTAGTAAAAAACACTCCTCCGTTTGACAATTTGTAATATTTTGATCAGAAAAGCTCTTTAAAAAACGAATTTCACAGGTGCAGTTTATAAATTTGGACTTACAATTACACCTACAGCGTTTAATATTCCACTGATAATACGTATGCAGCTCTAGTTTTTTTTTTCTGTGAGATATGTTCTTCCGGGGTATTTTCAACGGCGGAGTGCACTAGTATGCAAAATGACGTGATGATTACGAAATACGCCACATCAATACTTAGGAAGCCGTAGCTATGTTGTTGTAATAGATTTCTTCGTCTTTCAACCCATATGTTTATTAAATTATTACTTTATTTCTAGCAAAAGGATTTTTGCACTGCACAGCAAACAGCTGTGATCGTGCAGAAAGAATTGGCTACCCTTCTTTTTTCTTCATGGAAGCCCAGGCTCACCGTATTTATAAAGCAAGTAACAGGTATGAACTAATTAACACGGTTTGCTACGTTCACTCCACCTGATGTCACAGCTTAAAAAATCAGTGGGCGGAGCTTAACACGGCAATGAGTTAATCTGGTACGTAGTTCAGCCATGGGTAACACGTTCAAAAACCGGAAGCCATTCCATGTTGATTACCGCGAACAAAAGAATGTAGCTACGTATCGAGTAAGAGTAGCACAACTAAGACTCTCAATATGAGTAGGCAGAGAGAAGAGGGAACCAATACGGTACTACCACTCTACCAGAAGGAAATGCGCCATCATCACAATCTTTTGCAGGCAGTCAGGTGGGTTGACCTATAGCTGCGAAAAACGGCAAAAATGCTGACTCGGCATTGAACCCTCCCCCATTTGCGGGTGATGGTCTTACGCCACGAGGCGTTCTAGTTACCCTAGATTTGTAAGACATTTTCTCTAGCTAACACTATAAGAGATCGTGAAATTATAGAATGTAATACACTACCAATTAAATTTCACCACACTTTTCTGCTGGTCGATCAACATCGCATCAGCTGTGGCTAGGCCTATATATATATAGGCTAATTCACGACAGACGGCACTGAAGTCAGCCTCCATTTCTCAGGTACGGTATTTCTCAGTTTCGGCAGTCTCCCTTTCAAACGTTTTCTTTATTTCAGAGTCTCCGGTTGAAGAGTTCTACTGTAATAGTGTTCCGAAAATGTAACTCCATAGGAAGATCTGATAAAAGTTTATCAGCAGAAGTAGGGAAAGCACGGAAGCAACGTGAGCACCGAAACATAACTGTCCCGCATGCCTAGCTGAAACTCTGGAGGTGCGACTCTCCATAAAATTGCATGCACGGGACGATACGAATTTGCTTGCACCAGGGCCTGTGGACTAGCCTTTGTTCCTTGCGGAGCAGTTACTAACGACAGCTGAACAACTGATCAAGTATAGGTCTATTAGGTATAGGGAGTGGGTATAGAAGAAGTTAAATGTGCACCAGTGACCCATGAAATCGCCGTGCCTGAGTCTGTCTATACTCTGACTATTTTATCAAGGCAGTTTGGGCGTGGTCAATTTTCTCTACAGCATAGCCAATTCTGAGGGGATTTCTGAGATTTCTCTGAATGCAGGTAGCGGGCGGGGCTACGATATGGGTCGCACAAACTGCCTTGATAAAATGGTCAGAGTATAGCGAATTTACCTTCTCGTGGCGGGAAGCCTGCCGGCCGCAGCACGATTGGGAGTGACGACGCGCCTGGCTCTGCTTTGGTCAGGTGCAAGTCCGCTGAGCTCTCTTTCTCTTCACAATGATGCCGTTCAGTATTGAGACAGAACGTAACGACCTACGTGTCAAGGAGTCAGTTGTAGACAGTTTTTAGAACGAGGTGATTGAAATTAACTATTTCAAAGATCACCTATTCAGAATTATGAAATTCCAGATAATGGCAGCATTATTATTACTTTAGATTGAAGAGTTTAAGCCTCTGTCTCCACTATACAGAGGCAATCTTAGGGAGAAATAAAGGTAATACAGATAGAATTGTAGAACCCATGCACGGAAACGAAGGTGTTTCCACATGAGATCAAAGATCATATAGGAATAGGTACTCGGGAGAGAAATGAATAAACAGAACATGAAGTGATAAGCCGGAACAAGGAAAGTGGAGGAAGTAAAGTGGGTGTAGGTATATAAGAAAGATATTCCGAAGGCTACCTAAGGGGAGGCACCTTATATGGCTCTCTGACTAACGGCGGCGCTGATCCCCACAATACAGAATAGGCTAACCTAGCTGACTGAACCCTACGGCCTGTCGTGTGCCCCCAGAGAGTGATATTTGCGGTAGGTTACCCCAAAGTAATAGCCACAAAGTCTTTTGCTCTGAAGCTAACGGACAAAAGGACGAGCTCATGAAACGTTCAACTTAGGGAAATTTAGGCGAAGTGAAACCCACGTCTCTGCCACAAACCGCGGCAGCTGAAGGTCGCGAAGAAAACGCAGCGGCCTCACGTGCAGACGCACGACGGACAACCGCGGGCTGACCGCAGCAGCAGTAACGGCCCAGAGAGCCGAGCCAGGCTTTCTAGCGTGTGCTGGAGCGGCGGGCAGCGCTGGTGTCTGCAGGCGCTGCTTCTTGCGGGCACATTTAGACAGGCAAGGAAAAAAAGGAGAATGAAACAAGACATGAAACGAGCAGAATAAAACAGAGAAGAAATAGAAACGAGTAAAGAAATGACGTGAACTTGACGGAATTCTTGAATACGCCAAGATTGATTGGCTATAGGCTAGCCTATAGCATGCGAGCTCAAACCTGAAGTTTTACAGACAGCCGATATGATATTTCTAGATACTTAGCGTATCACATGGCACATGCAAGGAAGGACGCGGCAAGGATAGGCTATGCCATTACCGCAAGCGCTAGGTATTACGTACTTGAACCAAAAACACAGAAAATATAAAAACTAGCGATTCGATACGACAGCTCATTTTCGTTAGTCAAACGGCCAAGGTACATCGAGCTTAGCTACCATTAGTGCTTTCAGCATTATGCGGGATAGAACGGTAGGGTCATGCGAGCGGCGCCGCGCTACGTAGCTACCTTTACCAAAGTGCAATTAGTGACTCAACTTTGGAATTGCTGAGGTTCACTCACGTTCTTCACTATAGGGGATACTAGAGTGGCGGATCTTTACCTGATCCATTCTATGTAGGTAGTCTCTTATACTAACGTGTTGTCAATCGAATTGTCTTCATAGGAGCAACGAAATAAATACAGGTGTTTCGAGATAGTAGGTAGGTATGTATACGCATATTGTAGGTAGGTACTATCTATAGGTACATATCAATAGAAAAGTGAGAGTTTGTATCAGAGAGCAATACAAGGAGCGTGGGTAACAAAAAGCATCTCTTTTCACCCCACTAATAAAACTGGTGCTAGTTGTCCACTGCCTGTATGGCTGCACTGAGGAAACTTCGATTCAGTGAATTCGATTGAGATCTACTGACCACAATGGAGACGGCAGAAAAGTAATTTAAAGCACCAACGGTTTGCGAACAACGCTTGAAATTTCATAGATGGCGGCAATCAGTCATTCACGATTGAAGCGGTACGAAAACTTTACTATTTTCGTAGGTACCGTACCGATATATCTATTCGATTATTTTTGTTTCCTTAGGGTCGACCTTGAAGTAATTAAAGTCCTCGGTTATTACTTCAAGGGGTCGACATATAGAGAAGTACCTACCTATGTCATTTTACGGACGTATCTAATACGAAGCTCAGTTCATTCATTTTCCGTAGGCTATGGTAGCGAAGTAATCATTTTCTAGGAAGTACATAGTTACCTCCGCCAAGGAGGTTATGTTTTCGTCGGCTTTGTCTGTCTAGATGATTATTCTGTCTTTCATCAAGATAACTCAAAAATTCAAATAGAAGTCGACACGAGCTAAGTTACGGACCTTTTTTGATGAAATTTACAGGGATTGTTAGGTATGTTAGGAGGAACAGATGATTAACTTTTGGTGAAGATCTGTCCATCCGTTCTTTTGTTCGTCTGTCAGCCTATTTTTTGTTAGTGCCCTAACTAAAAAAGTAATAAGACGGATTTTCATGAAATTTGCATAAGTTGTTGGGCTTATTACAGAGAGTAAATGAAAAAAGTTTCGTGATGATCTGTTTGTTCGTTCGTTTGTAGGTGTTTGATTTTATGATTGTTAGCGCAATAACTCAAAAATCATGGATGGATCTTTATGAAATTTTCAGGAATTGTTAGTAATGTTAAAAAGATAAATGACTAAATTTTGGTGATTATCGGTAGGTCCGCTTGTGTGTTTGACTAGAAATGTTTGCAAAAATGTTTGTTAGCGCAATTACCCAAAAATTATGGATGGATCTTTATGAAATTTTCTGAAAATGATAGTAATGTTAAAAGACACAATTGATCAAACTTTGGTGATGATCGCTAGGTCCGTTTGTGTATTTGACTAATGTTTGTTAGCGCACTAACTCTAAAATTAATGGATCTTTATGAAATTTTCACTAACTGTTAGTCATGTTAAAAGACATAATTTATTCAATTTTGGTGATGATCGGTTAGTCCGTTTGTGTGCTTGACTTATGTTTGTTAAAATGTTTGTTAGCTGCATAACTCAAAAAGTTATCAACGGATCGCCAAGAAAATTACGGACACGGTTAACATTATCAAAAGGCACAAGTTGTCAGGTTTTGGTGTTGACATAAAGAAAATCCTGGTTTCAGAGCCGTTGAATACGGGCAGTACGAGTGAAATCAGGCCATCCTGATTTCCAGAATGCGAGGGCGCCGTGGGAAGTCAAGTCGCAACCGCCAAGCGGCAAGGTAAATTAGAAAAACTATGACTGTTGAAGTTCGGTAGGGCAAACTATCTCCATGGCTTTCTTTTACTAAAAATAAGGCAGAGCCAGTACGGCTCAAAAAAGGAGTTTCCCAGGGTGCAGATAGAGCCAGTGAGGGTAGGCCGTAATATGCTGCAAAAAGAGCCTAGCTGAACAGGAGTGAGTCCCTCGCCACTGATAGATTACAGTGTGGGATAGTCCGTTGTTTCCAAGATTTATAAAACTGGGAGGTCCGAAATCAGAGAAAGCAATAGAACTCCTCGTATCATAAGACCATTGCTAGTGGTGGGGGCAAATTCAACGCCGTCATTTTGGATGAACCCTAGAGTTTAGGCCTTTTTCACATCTACGTCAGCCCACATGACTCCCCTGAAAAAAAATCGTAAATATTACTCAACTCCTCCCTCTTTTTGGGTGAAGGGACAAATCTATACGGTATGTATATACTTAAATCATCAACGAAAACATAAACACCGCTCTTCGCCTCGCGCAGGTGATGACGAGGGGTACGTAGCTCCAGTGCCGTCCAAAACTAAGGGAGAAATTTTCAAAACGGCATAACTTTTTTCTAACCATGCCAGGTACTTCTTCTTCTGCACACTATTAGCCAGTAGGATGTTGATTATTGTGCTAAAATTTGAGACATGTATGAAGGATAATAAAAAAGTTATGAACGAAAAGCTTTTCTCTTGAAATTTATAACGTCCAAAACTAAGGGACAAACAATAAAAAAATGTATTCAACTCAATATTTTGCTAGAAATATTTGGTAAAGTGGTGGTGAACAATCAATATTTGGTAAATAGTCCTATGCTTTCGATTACAGCTGCACATCGTCGACTAGATGACCGAATGAGACTGACAATCTTCAACAGTAATTTTCGCCCATTCCTCTCAAAGTTTCATCCAAAGATCTTCCGTATTGATAGGGTTTCTTGCCATAACTTTCACACCTAGTTTTTTCCAAAGATTCTCAATTGGATTTAGGTCAGGACTGTGTGATGGCCAATCCAAAACTTCGAGATTTTGCTGCTCTAGGTAGGTAACTCATGACTGCCTTTGCCTCGTGGCAGGGGACATTGTTTTGCATGAAGATAGGGCTGTGGACACCTGAATTTACAATATTAGGCACGACAATACCGTCCAACAGATTTTTATACACCTGAGCATTTACACGGGTTTGCAGACGAACGAGAGGCGATGTCCTTTGACTAGAGAAAATACCGAAAACCAGCACGCTATTGCCGCCAACCTTCAGTCTTCTTGGTACCTACACTTTACACTTAATTTCTCGTCTTCAAGTCTTCTAACAAAGTTGTTACCGTCATTACCAAACAAATTGAACTTGCTTTCATCACTGAAAAACACTCTAGCCCAATTTTCATGGGACCAGTTAACATGCTTGTTTGCAAACTCTCTCTTTTTCTTGTTCATGTCACTAACAAGCGATTTCTTCTGTGGGCGTTTTGCAAATAACCCTATTTCTTGAAGGCGCCGAGAAACGGTGTGACGTGAGACGTTCATACACGTTGTGTCATTCATTTCCCTACTTATCGCAGCGGAGGACTTAGAACGATCCTTCAGTGACGTACGCTGGATGACTCTGTCCTCTCTTGATGTTTTACGGGGCCTGCTGGATTTTTAAGGGCACCAATGCAGCCGGTCTCATCGTACGCGACTTCACTATTCTGCCCACAACACTTTTCGAACGGTTTACCTTCTCAGAAATGTGTCTAATAGTGAAATGATTCTCGTGCAACTTGACGATATTTTGTCGCTGGATATAATCAACTTTCTGACGCCGTGCCATTTTATAACGAACAGCATTATTCACAAATGGCAGCGTCATATTTTGTCTTCGATGTAAAATAAAGAAATACGGACTGAATAAGAAATTAACTAAATTTTCTTTTTTTTGTCCCTTAGTTTTGGACGTTATAAATTTCAAGAGAAAAGCTTTTCGTTCATAACTGTTTTACTATCCTTCATACATGTCTCAAAGTTTAACACAATAATCAACATCTTACTGGCTAATAGTGTGCAAAAGAAGACGACGTACCTGGCATGGTTAGAAAAAAGTAATGCCGTTTTGAAAATTTGTCCCTTAGTTTTGGACGGTACTGAATATTAGGCAGTCCAGGTAGAATGTCTGGTGTGAGTGACACTCTGTCGTTTAGTGCCGTGACATACTACTAGACGCGGCAAACCGTTGCCGCGGGCGGCAGCGGCGAAAAAAAAACCGCCAGCATGTGTTATCCTGTGGGACGTGACACACAAGAGAAACCGACGCCGCGGGCGGTCGCAGTTGCCGCCGTGTGATTTTTTTTTTTTTTGCCACAAATGTTGGTGGGAAAAATCAAAACCGCGGCTGCGCGCGGTCGCGGTATTCAGAGTCAACACATGTTATCTTTGAGCTATGTCTACTGACATACTATGCCGTGCGCGGCGCTGGCAAACCGCAACAGCACGCGGCATAGCACGGTATGTCGCTACACTTAGGGGCATGCACGCTTAACATGTTTTGTCTTGCCTCTCCCTACTTTTCAGAGGACTGAGCGAGTTACAGCGTTCCATTTTGCTAAAATTTTGTATCAGCTAGAACCTTTTCCGAAACAGTGGAGTGGTCGATCCCGCCGGCAAGAGTAATGCGTCTTTATTTCTGCACAATTTGCTCAAAGGAATGTGCCCTGCATAGCAACGCATGAGAGTATGCGAAACTTGTTCAGTGCCGTGCGGTACTTTTCAATGTAAGTCGTAGCAGTGGCGTGGCTACGCAGAGCAGTGTATTCCTGTGCATGATTTTCTGCATCTGTGACAACTTGAAACAAACAGGTGTACTTATTGAGCTTGCATGTGCCATATACGAACTGCCGTGCTATGAGATGTGCAGTCGTTCTAGAATTATCACCACTATTTTACACTGTAGCTACATGCAGAGCAAGACGCCCTACGTGTGAGATCTGCGAACGTTTATAGCCGTGTTTGTGAGGAGCGGTCCTGAATATGTCACTAGCTGCAAAGATCAGATGCGACTTCTCGGAAGGCTACATAGCTACATGATCGTGCCGGCTTCCCGACGAATATGTTGTATCGAGCTATGTGAGGACTACATTAAGTAGCTAACACATGAGCTTTCTAATACATCGGTATTAACAACTCTTTATAGGCTATGTGGTTGTTTTATCCAGCTGGGTGTTATGTCAAGCCTTTACTAAAGTACCTACGGTGATACTACTTCAAGTAAAACAGGGTATAAATATGACCTCTCGGACTCACGAGGTCTACCAGTCCGACTCGCGGATCGGATTTAGAGGTTTTGGTTATGAACATTTTATCGTTTGTATAATACAAAGAAATGTGTGATTGGGTCACCCACCGTTGGGGAAATTGTCTATGTATATTTATGTACACTTATATTGAGTTTTCGACGGCAGTGTTACTGTTTTTTCGCCCTAGGTTTAATTTTTCGGCTATGTTTACGGGACGTGTTCTCTTAAATTATCACGAGCAAAAACTTCTTAAATTTCACCGTATAAATTTTTGAGCGCTCATACGGCATAACTTTTCTATAGGCTATACGGTAGAAAATACTACAAATACGTAGGTAACATTTTCATCGAAGGCTCAAGAAGTCCGGCGCAAATGCAACATTCCCTGCCATTGCATTTGCCCAAAACGAGCCCCTGTTGTCAAAGCCCATAATTACATACTCACAAATTGCACGCGATTCTTAATTTTCCGGGGAATTCTCTTTTATGTTCTGTTTTTTGTGATAAGAAATTCGTGCAATCAAAAATCTCGCTAAGTGATAATGTCAAAATTATTTTCTATTAGCTGAAACATTGACTGTGGCGATCATTAGCTACCTCGCTGTAACTAGGTAATACTTTCAATTTTCTCCAATACATTGAGTAGGTAATGTTCGTCATGAGTGCATTTTAGATTAGATAAGATAGGCGGCAGTAGACGAACCAATAGGCCCATTCCCAAAGAGACACCGGAACATACGCCCGTCACTCTATGAGCTATTGCCATTATGTTAGTAGGATATAGAGGACAGGAGAAAAGAGAGAAAGAAAAAAAGGGATGGGGGGTGAAGAGTCCCTGCCCAAGGAACGATCTTGAATGCACGCAAGCACGTTCAAGAGCCGCTGACATGCGGAGCTCAGAGACATCCAACTGTGTAGTTTCTGACCTCTCTACAAGTCTGAGCACACGATGGATATAAATAAAGCTATAGCTACTCCGTCTGTTTCGAAATAATTGTGCCCAAATGTTATTCATGTTGTCCGATGTCATTGTGCCATTGGAGACAAAACCGCCCCAATAAGAAACAGGAAACAACCATTAATTGGTACTAATACTAATGTAGCGGATGTACTTGCTAAACCTTCCGGACAAGGTCTTCCCTACGTCTTTTTTTACTAATCCCGAATTAGCCTACCTGCAAATAAACTTTTTGGCTGTGGAACGTACAACTATGCAGGGTGTTGCAAAATTCTTGGTACGAACTTTGGCTACTTGTAGAAAATATCAATACTAACGCTTTTTCATCGATAAAAATATCGAAAAACGCTTAATTTGTGAGATAATTACGTTAATGATGAAAGCTGATTATTAGTTACTTACATGCACTCTGCTCATTAATACACACGAGGGAAGTTCTAATGCTCAATAACAAGAGATAGATTTTTTTAGAAAGGATCTGATTACAGTAGGTATTTGTTCAAAATATCTACCATGAACATAGATGCAAGAACGACACTTTCGTCGAAGGGAGTTGCATACGTTGCCAAAGATTCCATGGATCTCAGCGATATCTCCAGCAGCAACTGCAATTCGGGCGACATGGTCTTCGATCTTCCGGCTCGACAGGTGTGCCATAAATAAGACTTTTCATGTGCCCCCAGAAGAAAAATCTAGTGGAGACAGATCAGGTGATCTTGGTGGCAGAAAACAGCATCATTGCGACAAATCCGTCGATTTGGAAATTGAAAGTGATTAGTAAGTTTTTAGACGCTAAAAAATTGGAAAACATAGATATGCATTCTATCTTGCTTAAATTTGTTCATTCTAATTCTCCCAATTGCCCTTGTTCCTATCGGTTGCCAATTCACCGTCGTTCTGTTGAAGCGTAGTTTTAAAATTAGATAAGCCCAATATCTCAAAAAATAAGCGCTTTTCGAATTTTTTATCGACGAAAAAGTGTTTATATTGATTTTTCTACTAGTAGCCGAAGTTTGTACCAAGAATTTTGCAACAGCCTGTTTATGTACTTCGGAACAGAGGGAGTATATTTTTTGTTCTGTACCTACATAGAGGAATAGCTCGCCTCCAAAGGCACATGAAGCTAATGGATTACCTCCGCCAAGGAGGTAATGTTTTCGTCGGGTTTGTCTGTCTGTCTCTTTGTCTGTCACCAAGATAACTCAAAAAGTTATTAACCGATTTGAATGAAATTTGCAGGGATTGTTAGGTATGTTAGGAGGAACAGATGATCAACTTTTGGTGAAGATATGTCCATCCGTTTGTTTGTTTGTCTGCCTCATTTTTCTCGACGCTCTAACTCAAAAAGTTAAGAATGGATTTTGATGAAATCAACATGAGTTGTTAGGTATATAACAAAGAGTAAATGACCAAATTTTGGTAATGATTCGCTTGTTCGTTCGTTCGATTGTCACTGTTTTTAATTTTATGCTTGTTAGCACAATAACTCAAAAAATAATGAATGGATCTTTATGAAATTTATAGGAGTTGTTAGTAATGTTGAAAGACATAAATGATCAAATTTTTGTGCAGATCGGTTTGTTCGTTTGTATGTTTGACTCATGTTTGTCATAACATTTGTTAACAGCATAACTCAAAAATTTATGAACAGATCTTCAAGAAAATTGGACAAGCTGTTAATAATATGAAAAGGCACAAATGATTAGATTTTGGAGTTTATACAAAGAAAATTATGGTTTCAGAGCCAATTTGAATCTTTTGCTACCGTTGCTTCACTTGGCGGAGGTATGCGCTCTCAGAGTGCTCTAGTTTCTTATGCATTTAATCAATCGTGATAACGATAAAAATTACTACCTAATCGATGTCATTTATAATGGTTCGAATTTTGTTAGATACCGTAATTGGTCGGTGACGTTTATCACTAATTAGCATTGTTCAGCAATTTATTCCGTATTGATATGTGCAACAGTGCACATTATTATTAGTGCGTCGTGACCTGCCATACACACATATAAACACAACAACAATTCCTATATCCGCCCGTAACAAAAGTTCATTACAAGTAGCTCAAGCTAATCGGTAACAATATCGATCGATTAACCTGACGTTACCCGAGCGAATCGATGGCACCTGCAGACTTTCCTAATTTAAATTAGCTCTGCAACAGCAACTGCGCAGCACACGAGCATTACTCTGCACTGAAACTCTAACGCAAACCCGACTGTAAATAATTGAATATCGAGTGCTACTCTCACGGAGGAGCGAACAGATGCAAATTTAATTACCGTCTGACGGCTGATTATGTCAGCTCATTAGCAAGGATTGGCAATTTGGAATTAACACTGCTGTTGGATACAACAGAGCAGACGTACCGTACTGCGCAGAGGAGCATACGATAGCTTAGTAAAAGATAGACCAGTAATTCCTTATACGAACGTAGGACTGAACCGTAAACGAATTTATTTTATTACAATCATTTCACTTCGGAAGTAATAATCTGCACACACAAGACAATTGCTAGCTCCATATTGGAGGGTTAGTGCGATAAGGGGAGAGGGGGGGGGTAATAATTCTATAGAAGCTGTATAGACGGTGCGTCAGCAGCACCGCTGGAGGCACGTCAATTGCAAAAAAAAATAAACCCACTAGCGCGAGTTCAACTTGCGTGAAATTCGACTCGCACAAGCTAATTATATAGATACCGAGTGCTCAAGCTGCGCCAGCTGTACGTGTTCTCCACTTGCGTGGATATTAAAGAAAGCTACAGTATCTAATTAAGGACGAACTATGCCGTTGAAAAGTAAAGTCAGCTTATTCCCTGTCAAAAATTCACTAACTTTTTGCTGCATAACCTCTTAATCTACTCAATATTAAGTTAGGAAGCTTATTTATTGCTTTGTTCAACGTTAAGTGATGCTATTCTTATGAGAGAGAATTTAGAGCGTATGCACACCCTAATATTAAGCACGTATCTCCGAACTTAGTCATAGAATACAATGTCTGGAGCTCGACGTGAACTAATTTCGAATTGCGCGTCCTCGGCCATTACTCGCGCAAGCCGAGGAATGCCTGTATCGCTCGGTAAACAATTACCACTGAGTAAACAATCGGTGTACGGTACCGGTACACAATTAACGTTCGGAAAACAATGAGAGCATGGTACACACTTAGCCTACCGCTCGGTAAACAATTAGTGTACGATACATCATTACCATACGGTAGGTAAACCATTACCGCAAGAACGGTAAATCATTAGGTACCTGCACGGTAGGTTAACCATTACCTACCGCGCGGTAGGTAAATCATTACCGCACAGAAGGTAAACCATTACCGCACAGAAGGTAAACCATTACCGCACCGAATGTGCACCATTATGTACCGCACGGAAGGTAAACCATTACTGCAAGATAGGTTAACCTTTACCGCACAGCAGGTAAACAATTACTGCACGGTAAGTAAACAATTAACGTTCGGTAGGTAAGTTACCGCACGGTAGACAAACAATCATCGTACAACACAATTACCATACTCTAAAGAATTACCTTACAACACACAGTTACCGTACGGTATCAACTACGATGCAAATGGCTACCTCAGTGCATTGATTAGGATGCAAAGTATGTAACAGTGCAGACCACTGCCTCGCATACCCTTGCCATCCCCGTACCTACTGACAGTTGCTGTTACACCTACGTGCCGCGTGCGTCTTCCTCTCGCAACTTTCGGTCTTACTTCTGCTTGAGAATATTCCCGAGTACTTTCGAATTGCTTCAGTCGATGGAACGTCATTTGTAGACGTAAGCCGGGATTACAGTTCGTCTGGTCGGCGGTAAATCAGGGCAGCTTTGCAATAGCCAGCTCAAAGATCAATTCAATGACCGTAATCTGATTTAAAAGAGGATCTAGATAAACATTATGCAAATCAGAACTTTAACGATTCCTGCATACTGCTCAAACTTCTCTTGATGAGGTTATTGAACGTACACGGTGGTAATTCCAAATGCTAAAGAATACAAAATTCAAACTGTCAAATGGAAGACGCCTTCTAAAATAGACGTTTGAATTCCAGTTGGTAACGCGGAGTAATAGCTAATTCACAGTGAAGTAATTCAATAACTACCCTATTTGCAGCAAATCCGTAGGCGCGCAGTAGCCGTAGTTGCACTGCACACACACGGTCAGCTGTTCACCACACGCCACTTTATTTTCTTTAGTAAACCGCACCCAGGCCACATAAGGACTTGGAGCTGCACAGCCAGCCTTGTAGGCATATTACAGCACTTGAGCTATGCACCAATTTATGTAAACAGAGCAAGCACTCTTAACCTTAAGCCAACGTTTGCCGCGCATTATTGCAGCTCTTTTAAAGTTATCTACAAGGTCTATGCTTAAATAAATTATTTGCGAGACTTCTTAACGAATCGTCGGCGCTCAGCAAGACTTCGTGCTAAGTAAAGATAGACTCAGTTAGGTGCTCTATTGGACAACACTAACGGAACGTTGAGCATGAAAATGTAATTAGCAAACTCAGTACTCACCAAGTAAGGAAGTATTGATGTTATGAAGAGTACAGCTAGTCCGGAACAAGAGAGAGAACTGAAATGGTCACCGAACAAGACTACGTAACGACGCACTACCTACCACCACGACACCGAGTTGCATACTGGCACTGTTGTGACAGCTGTTGTTGTTGCTCTTGTGCATCCACCAGAGTAACGACAGTGCACCACAATGCTACATCATTTACAAAAGCTACGACAGGTGGAGAGCTCTTGTTCACGATTCTTATTAGCACTAATGGACCATGTAGTTAAAAATAAACAGAGAGTTCTAGGGAGGCATGTTGAATGAAAAGTATAAGTGCAACAGTCAACAAATACTCTTCGTGCGGGCAAAAATTTTACGAAAGCACCATAGGCTAATAAAAAGGAAGCAAAGAAATGCAACGCTACGCTCTTTGCTTCCAGATAATAAATGAGATGCTCTGCAGAAGTAGTCCCCGGCCATTTCCGTCGTAACCGGTATGGGATCAACGCCTGAAACTCGACGTAAGGTGGCAAACTGAATGCTCAAAACTGAGGCGTTTTAGATCACGAAGGAAGCAAGCGAATTGAGCGCGAGTTCCCGCGCCGTCAAAAATGACGACGGAGAACAATTTGCGAGGATTCTTCTTCATTTGATCATACTTTCGTAACTAATATGCTTCTAAAGGAAACCCTACAACGGCAAACTAAAATGCTAAAATGTATTTGAGCAGCACACTCCTTCCTTCCTTCCCTTTGATAATTATAATGTGCAAAAAAGGGGGCAACATTTTACTTTAGGGAGCCATTCTACCATTCTATTTTCGTTATTTATGGTCCATTTGTTATGAAACTCGCACAGTATACGCAAAATTAAACTCTAAGCACATTTTTTTCTGATAATTTTCCGATTTTCGCCACAGTTTTGGATGAAATGTTGAAATTATACCCTCCTCTTTACTAACAAAAATAAAGCGTAGGTGAAATGCATGGGTATCACTCTTGGGGATTTTTCCACAGATGTGCGGAATTTGAGCAGGTCCCAGGAATTTTCAGAACAATTTGGGGAATTTTTCCTAGCCTAATACTATACAATTACGCAAATAATTAACTGTTACCCCATATATTGAGATAAGCATGAATTTATTATTATAATTATTATTTTTTTGTAGCATAAAGTGTTTATTTGTTGTATCCTTTTATAACCATCTGGGGGCTTTTCTTAAGGTCTGGGGAAATCTAGAACTCCCGTCTCAGCAATTTGCATTTCAGCGGTGACCATACTAGACTGCAGACGTACAACTTTTTGTTTCTTGTGGTGTCGTTTCCTTGTGGCATATTTGCAGTACAAACATTTTATTTTCGTATTTTACAGTCCGATTCTTACCAAACTCGTACAGTAGACATTAAATTGAATTTAAAGAACATTTTATTTTTTTTTACTGTGTGTTACGTCATGTTTGGTCCGGGTAGGGTAGGTTTGGTTAGGGTAGGTTTGGTTAGGGTAGGTTTGGTTAGGGTAGGCTTGGTTAGGGTAGGTTAGGTTATTAAAAACCTTGCGAAAATCGAAAAAATCAGCAGGAATAAAATGTTCTTGAACTTCAAATTTAACTTATAGCTACTGTACGAGTTTCATAGCAATCGCACCATAAGTAACGAACATAGGATGGCTCCCTCAAAGTAAAAAATCCCCCCCCCCCGAAAAAAGCTTCTACTAGCAAGCACCGAAGTATCACTCAATTTACTTCACGTTGCGCATCCTGTATACGCAATGACATAATTTCAGTACAACGAAATATCCACGCTAAAGTGAAATTGCTTCGTCACAGGACAGGATGAAGTATATACTCGAGTGCGCGCCTCCGTTAATTCCTATTCAAGCCTGGGAGTGTAATGCCCGTACTTCCTGACTGGTGACGGCAGCGGGTGGGGAAAGGGCGGGCGACATCAAGCTCATGCTGTTCTCCAGCCATCTTAACTGCACATATTAATTTTTGACGTGTACTAAACTTCCAATTTGAAATCTCTAGGAGACTCGATAAATATAGCAACTGCAACGTGATCTAATTTTTGCCTCTGGATACTATCAGAAAGGAACAGCACCGCCAAAATCGTAGTGATCGGCTGCTGCTGCTGCTACTGCTGTACTTACTCCTCTGGGGCCAATTGGCCTAATCAGCAGCACGGGTCAGTGCTTAGGCTTTCCCATTCGAGAGCGTAGTCTAAGTTGACTTTACCTTTTTACCTTTATCTGGCCCACACTGCACGTAGCCGCTTGTCTGGCGCACTTTCAGGAAGGACGCCTCCAGTAAGGTTTATATTTCACAATGTCAACACAGGTTGCGTTCCGAATGTGGCGGGGCGTTGTGTAGAGCAGCCTCCCAACCCGGACAGTGAAGCTGTTAGGATACTGCGTGGCTATTGAATCACCACCATTTTTTTTTTATTGGAATTTGCACTCCACAAGTGCGACTAATACGATGAGAGTACCTATCTAGCAAGGATCCGCCCATTGTCATTGATAGTAATACCTTCTAGAATTTTCTAAACATTTATGATTGTGAAGCGCTCGACTCTCCGTAGAGTCGACTGCATTTGAAGGTAAAGAGACTTTCGTGATAGTTTTAAAATTCTTGCAGGACTCGAATTTTAGCAGTGAACGATTTCTGGAGAGCCTCGAGGCGTTCTCAGTGCGCAAAGACGTGAGCAATTTTCTATCCTCGGCAGTATCAGTTGTTTCCTTAGAGTGAGCATTATGTTTACCTTTTGTGAAAAGAAAGTTCGAAACACCCATCCGCCCCATCTCTTGCTTCTGGTAACAACAACTCGAGCCACATAATCCTCAAGCGTGGCATTGTCCTGCATTCTTACCCAAAGGTGTCGTAAAATTTTCTTTCTTACGAAATCACTTCCATCACTGCCGTGCTGGATGTCGACTTAACAAGGAAAGAGTTCTCCCGATACCGTAACAGTTCGAATTTTGTTCGTTGAAGGTCATGTTATCATCCCATGTCCAGCGAAAGATGTTAGTTAAATCTAACTGCACATTCTGTACGTCTGTGACTGACTGTAGCGCTGCTAACATTAGTGTGTTGTCCAGAAACGACGTGGAAATGGCAAATTTACATTGGTGCCCCATGTCATTAATCATGATTAGAATGAGATTGGACCAAGCACAGTACCTTGTGGGACTCCACTGAGTACCAGCTGTTGGTTGGACACATTAGTTATAATTGCGCTCTGAGTGCGGTTGTTCAGAAATGTTTTGCTCCACCAAAAACATTTCCAGCGGATACCCATGTTGAAGTGTTTGAGTAATAGTATTCGGTGGTCAACCTTATCAAATGCCGGTTCAAAATCTTGATAAATTACGTAAGTTTAGAATAGAGTCATAATGTTGAAGCAGCTGAGGAATGGGAGATCATCATTTATGACGAAAGCCATGTTGACTACTGTAAATAGGTTATTGCTCTCCAAATGATGTACTGTTTCTGAAACACTGTAGCGGGGCAGTTCTTGGCCTCGCTGTTTGTGGACCGAGGCCCGTCGGTGTCCATTTAGGCAACATTTGTGTGGCAACATTTTGGGGGGCTGACTTGCTGGAAGCCTCGGTGATTGCTGGTCTTTTGAACATAGTTTTGTCGTATTGAAAAACTCAGATCTACGGATATTTATTGCAACTTATATTCCTTGTGGAAATGATGCCGCATACTGGTTATACTTATTACTCGCACCAATTGCATTTTTAAATTGCTCGTCTTTGTATTGCAGATGTAACCCTATCAGTGGGCTTGATGCCCTATTTCTAATTTAACATCAAGTCTAAAGGTGCCTTGGCAAATGGACACATTCAATGTAAAAATCTTGAAATCGTACGTAGTATGTTTTCCTCTTGAGGTGAGTGTTGGTGGGATTTACTAACCGTAATAACGGTACAGTATCCACATTTTTAATGGTGCACAAGTTCGTCGGGCATGGATGTGGTTGTTGGCCATGGCTGTATGCGTGAGGTGCCCTAGTCTTTTAGGAAAGCTTGTGTTCGGTACTGGAGGAATACGCCGCTAATTATTGGGTACCCTGTGGGAAGACCATTAGGTTATTTCAACAAGTGTTAGGATTTCAGGACATATTTCCCTCGTTAGTATTTTCTTTCTATGCGCACTTTGTTTGGCATACGTAGTAGGTTCTTTCCCATTTTTCAACACCTTTGTGGTGACTGGGGAGGCTTGCGTTGGCTGTGCCACAATATTGGCTGTAGGTCAGGTTCCTGAGCTTGACATGGACAGCCAGGGTTAATCGAGTTTTCAAAAGTGCATAGTTTCGTAATAATCCATTCTACTCAGAGTACTAGGATTTTCCATGGGCACTGACGGAAATTCGTACTGGCACCTATAGGGAGGCTGTGCGTATCCTCTTCTGTTGAGTAGGTTTACCCGTCCTGTGTCTTTAAAAGTAGCGTCTCGATGGGACCCAGCTGTACCTTGTCTGTCATTCTTGCCTCTTCTGATGTTCTATTTACCGCCTCCTGTAGTGTATCGAGCTGTCTTCCTCTTCTCTCCCTCTGCTTATCCCTATTTGCTTCAACCTGTATGGGAGTGACCCCGTGAGTGGGTTCTTTATTTCGGCCGACGCGCTGCGTGTCCCTTCCTTCTCTTAAAACACCGTAGTTGTTGGGAAAGCTGAGACAGCTTATTTAATAACGCTTGTTTTGCTCTATCCTATTCACTCGTATATTCTCCCACAGGGGGGTCGGAGTGGGCAAATTGTCAGCCTCAGCTAATCGTGTGGAGAAACTGGAGGCTGTTATAAGACGAGTCATGCCCTCCTTGAAGCGCAACGCTCCCCGTTGTGCCGGCATCGGCAATAGTTGCTGTGAACGACAGCGCTCCTTTTGTGATATCAAACGATTCTCGTAAGTGAAGAGACTAGGCATGGTGTGTTATATGTTGTTGCCAGTGCGTATATCACACAAATACCTTCTTATGGGGAGCAATAAATATTTGTTTGTTCACTGGTTATGCAAAGTCGCTATTGCGTTCACGTCAACTTTACGTTAATTTTTTATCACCAATAGATTCAAACTTCAATATATAAAGCGCATCGCAATTAATTTTGAATTCACCAGGAAAAAACAAACACTGAATGGGACTGCTCTACCGGCGCAATTGTGTAATCGGAGCTGCAATCCAACGCGTCCCAGTTTTTGACGAATCCAGGACGAAACGAAGACATTGGGCACAGCAGGTCAGGTGACTTGAGCAAAAATTGTATTATTATTATTATTATTATTATTATTATTATTATTATTATTATTATTATTATTATTATTATTATTATTATTATTATTATTATTATTAAAGCTTCACGTTTGAGCTCCCACGGACAGGTAATGCAACCCAAATGAAGCATTTGCAACACCGGGAACCCCAAAACGCTGCTAAAGGAAATCCAGCGAAAAACCATTAACAGCAGACTTAAAAGCCAGCAGGCCAACACGATCAAAAGCCGA
>LQNS02278100.1:4123448-4134185 GCA_001587735.2 Parhyale hawaiensis | reverse complement strand
TTGTCTAGGCTTTTCTGCCGGTAGGTCTCAGAGTGGTCAGTGCGCTACTGACAGGAAAAAGGCGCAAGTTGAGCATCTCCAACCCCCGGGCGCGGCTGAACGCTTTCGCTCGGCTACGCCGCACAGGGGAAGGAAACTAAATACAAAAAGTAGAAGTCTAGCAGGCATAGGTCAGCCACCTCGATCGGCAGCCCACCTCCCGAAACAGAAGGGGAAGTACTGTATTGAGAGCCTACCTAACTTTACAAAACTAACCTCGTCAGCAGGAACTGCTGCCAGATGCTACTTCCCCTGCGGAGAAGGCACTCGGGAACCTTTGTACGTGATGCCCAAACATATTGTCGCAGGGAAAGGGCCCGCCACAAAAGGCTCCAGAGGGCCAGCGAGTTATGGTATCTTCAGTTTAACCATCGTATTAGAAACTCAGACGATTCGAATTACGGTAACGGAGAAATTCATTGTGAGTTTACTATTTGTTTACGATGGATATTTAAACTCCAAATATTGACCTCTTTGAGAAATTCCGGACAAGCTAACACCACACGGACCGACTTAATTTCCAGTGCACTGTGCAAGGTTGGCAATAACCATGGTTTTTTTTGGTTAACTAAAAGCCATAGTTTTTTGGTTAAAATCAAAAGCCATGGTTTTTTGCTTAAAACCAAAAGCCATAGTTTTTTGGTTAAAACCAAAAGCCATGTTTTTTTTTTGTTAAAACCAAAAGCCATGGTTTTTTGGTAAACACCAAAAACCATGGTTTTTTGGTTAAAACCAAAAGCCATGGTTTTTTGGTTAAAATCAAAAGCCGTGGTTTTTTTGGTTAAAACCAAAAGCCATGTTTTTTTTTGGTTAAAAACAAAAGCCATGGTTTTTTGGTAAACACCAAAAGCCATGGTTTTTTGGTTAAAACCAAAAGCCATGGTTTTTTGGCTACAACCAAAAGCCATGTTTTTTGGTTAAAACCAAAAGCCATGTTTTTTTTTTTTTTGTTGAAACGAAAAAAAAAATTTTTTTTGTTTAGCTGTTTTTTTTTGCATATTTTTTTTTTAGTTCTAGGAATTTTATCCAACATTTAAAGGGTTTTCTCCTTTGTAAACCTGCAATTAGCTAATCATCAACAATATTAGTCACTTCATTTCAACTTCTTATTGTAGAAGAATGACTTAAAGAAAAGGGGTTAAGAAAAAGCAGTTAGCCGAGTACCTGTATTTGCTATGGCTACATTTAATATCCAAACAGCAGTGAAGCTATGATTTATAATTATTGCAATGTAAAATCCGTTGGAAAACATGAAAACACTTCAAATAACAAATGCAACTTGACAGAAATAGCTAGCTACTATAGCTAATTAAAAACAAAGTAGTGAACTACAGAAAGTGAAATAGCTATAAAATCCTTTGAAAAACAATTACACGCTTCAAAATAAAAAAACTCGATAGAAATGGCTACCATCTAACTAATTAAAAACAGAGTATTGAACTAAAGAAAATGAAATGGCTATATGGCTACATCCTTCTCATGAGTTCACTAGCAATCAAATAGAAACTTTAACTACTACTTCTATTTTTTTTCAGTAACTACAGGCATACCAGAAAATAATAAGAAATGCATCTCTGAAATGAAAGAACACAAAACTCAATTTCGTTAAAGGTTTTTAATAAACATAAGCAATAGTTGACCCTAACTGTCATAACACTCAAACGGATTCCTAAATACAAACACATTAATTCATACTTTGAGTTATGTAACTGAAATTTAATAATTTCTAGCAGTAAAACTGTTTATTTTGCAATATTAATGAATAAAAACCAAACAAAACGAATAAAAACCAAATAAACAAAAAAAAATTTTTTTTTTGGTTGGTTTAAACCAGCCAACTCTGG
Organism: Parhyale hawaiensis; assembly: GCA_001587735.2. NCBI lineage: Eukaryota > Metazoa > Arthropoda > Malacostraca > Amphipoda > Hyalidae > Parhyale > Parhyale hawaiensis. The sequence continues at coordinate 4,132,302 of LQNS02278100.1, read as the reverse complement.
CACTGTGCGAATCGAAGACACGTTATTTTTAATGGGGATAACATAGCACATAAATTCGGTAAATGGACTAATCGTATGTTGTTCTTCTGGATATTATCAATTACACGGGTTATGAACTTCCTAATCTAACGAGAAGCATAGAGTCGAAAATGAACAGACATTTGGAGAATGTACCACTGCAGTCGTGTTTTTAGACAAGATCTGTTTCACGAGTATTCAGTTTCCTATTTCAAAGATGAAAGTAACAAGTATCGTACGGCACTCGCCCCTTACCAGCCATTTCTCTAAGAACATAAGATTGAATCATAGAGCAATTAACTTCTAAGCTTATGTCGCAGACAGTAGAAGCTTTCACGTGAAAGATATACGAAAAAAATATACACTAAATCCATGGTTCGTACATGTGGTCTGCGGAGGGGATGGTAAAGGGGTTTCAGCATGTCGAAAACTGCTTAAATGATTTTTTCAACACAAAAAAGACCCTCATTTTGTTAACAAATATAGGTTCATGTCTTCAAAAATATTGTTTCCCTTTCCAACTTGCAGATCTAGGAATATCCACAAAGAGTAAGAGATTGTAAAAAGACCCACGGTAGCAGCTCACCTTGTGTGCTGCACAGTTGTGCTGGAGGTCCCGGGAACGATCCCCAAGCTAGGTGAGCGATCCTTGTGCATGATACTCTGTGCACTGAACCAGCAAACTTGCTTGTTGTGCATCTACCGTGGGAGTTACGTACCTAAGGGTAGGGGGCGCGGGTCATTGAACCTTTCGCTAAATGCGCCATAGTTCTTAGCGACCCATGGTTGGCTGAAGCTGGGCTTACTTCTCTGAGGCCAGTTGGTCTCTATCTGACGAACGAACCAGTGCATTAGAAGTGAGCAATACAAATAATTAAACATAGTATGATACAAATAACTATATATAATACAACATAAGGACCCCATAAGGACCCCATAGCGCACCGTGGTCATTCGCCCTCTAGGTCCCACCCTGCTAACACCATCACATTTTAGGGCTTCTTAAATAAAAAATATTTTGTTAGGTATATATCCTTAGAAGATTTTATTAGGTTTTTGAAAATGGGATAAAACTCCCGAAACGTTAAACTTTCATATTAGTTCTTGTCGACTTTATTTCAATTTTATAATACAACATATATACCCATATAAAATATAAGCCCTAAAATAAGCAACATATTTGCAAGAGTCCATTCCTAAACGGTTGGAAGTGGTACGCGGCACTGGCAGCACTATAGGAAATGTCAGCGCAATTTAGCCCGTAAGGCTCGGTGCGTTAGGAACTACAGACAAGATGCGCTGGCTATAAAACGTTGCATCGAATTCCAGTCGTCAACACTAAATCGATTGCCCTTGAAACGTTCAAAAAACTAAAACCTAAAACAAATTTCAAATAATGAATGTGTCGACTATTATCGAAAATAAGATCTAACGTTTCGGGAATACGGTACGTCCCATCATCAGAGGGCTAAATTTAAAGCTATCAGCTCTGAATAAAAGAATATTTTTTTTCTTTATTTCAATTTTGGAGGGGAGAAGAGCGAGGGCAGAGGTCCTATCGGAGGGGAGTCTAAAACGTAAATGAACAAAGCTACCTGAAGGGAACCAGACGTCAGTACCTGTACAGTCAGCGGGTGTGGGGCTAATAATTGTGAACTGTGTGAAGCGGTACAGCCGAGGTCATAATGTTGAGGCTAAGTCTTGATCTGTGGATGTGAAGTGACGCTAATGTGAGCTCGATGGGGTTTGAAAAGTCTATGATGGAAAAGTCATTCTTCAGTTGGGGTGTTTGTTTTGCTCTAAGCCCGTATTGACCAACATTTAGGTGTATCTAGTCGGACGGGTTTGCCACTTGAAAAACCCAATTACATTCAGCTCCCCTCCTACATGTTGACCAAAACAACCATACCATCAGCTAGAATGACTTCTCCATCATAGACTTTTCAAACCACATCGAGCTCGCACAACAATCATTCCACATTCACAGAACAAGACCCAGCCTCAACATTATGACCTCGGCTGTACCGCTTCACACAGTTCACAATTAGCCCCACATCCGCTGACTGTACAGGCACCCACGTACGGCTCCCTCCAGGTAACTACGTTCATTCACGTTTTAGACTCCCCTCCGATATGACCTATGCTCTCGCTCCTCTCCCCTCCCTAATTGAATAAAGAAAAATTATTCTTTTATTCATTGCTGACAGGCTTCAATTTAGCCCTCTGATGATGGGAAGTATCGTATTCCCGAAAGGTTAGATCTCATTTTGATAATAGTCGACATATTTATTTTTTTAAACTAAAGCCTATTCCATCATATAAAGTTTAAGGCGTCTCTAAAGAACACTAACAAGTTGCTCTAACGGCTGCCATTCAAAACGGTAAAGTTAACGCTCCTGCCTAAGTATCGGACAGGTCAAGTCTTGTGGACTTAACTCTACTTTGAGGATAATCGATGGCACCTAATAGGATTGTTCAAATCGTAAAAGCACTCGAAGCATTGGCTCTTTGCCGCATCGTGTGTTTTGCTAAAGACCGCATAGGGTATGTGGCACTTCCAACAAGAGCACATCTGACACGGGACATTTCGTTTTGCTTCGAATGAAAAATTCTTTGCTCGTACAAAGACAGTGCGATCAAATAAGCATCCGGCCGCGTACGTGGAACTTATTCGAGAGTAAAATATAGTTGTAGTTATGTGAAACGCGTAGACTTCACTGCCCACAATAACGGGGTCCATGGACAGCCGAAGTAAGTAATCATTATCAAACCGGCGTAAGCAGTCCTTTAGGGGCGGGGCTGAATTGAACATTAGTCAATTCTATTGACTAATGCTCTTTGAGTATTCGAATATAAATTTCATTTTATCAATTGACACAAGTTATACCACGCGCTTAAGTGAGATTTGGCAAAGTTGCTGTGTGTTCTTAGCCCCGCCCATCGGACTCTTTACGCTAGTTTGACTATAACAACGCAGTTCATGTGGTATTTGGCGAGCCAACAGTGGATAGAATATAGACCAGTGAACTCATCACGTGACCATAACAGGCTAATGTATGGCGTCGAGACTTGATACAGCCAATCAGCGTCGTCAACCCCCTTGGAGTAGAGTACATACAAATGCTTGATCGGCTGGCACAAACAGTGACGTCACACACGTGTTTGTGATGGTCACGTGGTAACTATACAGATCTCTATCCAATCCTCCGTGTGTCAACAGATCGACTCCTGGACGTTGTGTATAGGCTGGAGTACGGGAACATTAAATGGGTGTTCAATTATACTCTGGGTGTAGTCTGTGGTCAAGCGAACAGAGAAACCCACGCACATATGTAGGATCGGCACGCATGGGAACATATCGAGACAGACGAAGTGCAGAATTGTGAGAGCAGAAACATAAAAGGAAGCAAACTGGGCATTGGAAGACAGCAGTTTTGCATAGGCCTAAATGAGCTCACAAAAACTATTTCTTTTCTGCATTAAAAAGAAGCAAGATGATGCATGGAACTCAGAAGTAAAGTACTTGTGGCAAATATGAGATCCGCATGAGAAGCGTCGAGATTGGGTTTAGTGAAGGAGTAAGCTCCTTAACATACTTCATAGATCATTGCAGAGGGCACAGAAATTCTTCGTTGTAGTTGTAAACTGCCAGCACCGCCTTTCAGTTGATTTTAGCAACAGGTACCTTATCAATTATCATACAGTACGTTATTACCGTATGGTAGTAATAAAATTTATATACAAGTCCTGATACTCAACGGACACGGGTGCTGCTCCTGCTGTGCCGCTGACTCATTATAAATGTTTTCATTAGACTCTCTATGAATCCCTCACTCTGTGTATTTGTTAACATATGCTATGGTAATGTGTTTCTCTAAAGTTAGTGCGTAACTGCCATAAGAACTTCAGCCAAAACTCACCATAGTCATAGTTTCAGTCGCAGCAGAGAAGTCGCCTGATCCGGTAAGAAGCTGTTACAGCTACGCAGATATTTAAGGCGAATATTTGAAGTGTTCCGAGCTTCATTCACTAGAACGGTGTCCAAGTCTATAGACTTCCATAAAAGGTTATCGGTTCTACATAGATTAACTGTTTGTATATAAGGAATCGTATGTCTTAATCGCGCATAAGGTATTCAAGATAGCAATCAGTTCATTGGCGTCAGGAGCTTGCATCACTTTAATTGAAAATATTCAAGGCGCACAGAAGTACAAACCTCTAGCCGATAGGTACTACCTCCCACAACCACTTCACCGAGGTAAAAAAAAAGCACAAGCAACCCATCTTAATTCATTTAGCCACTATAACCACCTCTGACAAGGAAGCTGAGATGCTGCGCAGCTAACCATCAGCAGTTGCAATCAAGAGAGACGCCAGTAGCTAGTAACATTGGCTACATGCAGCTAGGTCAGTGTGGTGCAACCTAAACTCATTTGCCTCATTTTTCTCAATGCCATAACTCAAAAAGTTATGGACGGATTTTTCTGAAACTCACGTGATTTGTTTGGTATAGCACAAACAATAAATGACCAAATTTTTGTAATGATATGTTGGTTTGTAAGTTTGTTGCTGTGTTTGATTTATATCTTTGTTAGCGCAATAAATCAAAATGTTTCAAGTGAATCTTTATGAAACTTACAGGAATTGTTAGTATTGTTCAAAACAGGAATTTCTAAATTTTGGTGCAGATCGGTTGATTCGTTTCTATGCTTGAGTTGTATTTTTCATAATATTCGTTATGTAATAATTCAAAAAGTTTTGAATGGATCTTTATAAAATTTGCGGGAGTTGTAAGTAATGTTAAAAGATATAAACAATGAATTTTGATGCAGATCGGTTGGTTCGTTTACAGGTTTGACTACTGTTTGTCATAATGTTTGTTACTGGTATAACTCAAACAGTCATGGAAGGATCTCCAAAAAAAATTGCAGAAACTTTTAATACTATTTCAAATGATTAGATTTTGGAGGTAATACAAAACAAATCGTGGTTTCAGAGTCAATTTGAATTTTTCGTTACCGATGCCTTACTTGGCGGAGGTATGCTCTCTCCGAGTGTTATAGTTATATTATTTTATTCACAGAGGAAGAGAGAAGGGACATATAGTATGACGATAGACACGTAATACCCACGCATGAGGGAGTTCGCACAAAGGATCAACGCGCATTGGAGCAGCAAGTCCATAGTGCGCTTTCAGCCACCTCACTGAAATCGGGCTACTTTTAGAAAATAACTAGAGTACTCTGAGAGCGCATACCTCCGCCAAGCAAGGAAACGGGAACGAAGAATTCAAATTGGCTCTGGATCCATGATTTTCTTTGTATCAACTCCAAAATCTAATCATTAGTGCCTTCTGATAGTATTAACAGTTTCTGCAATTTTTTTCGAAGGTCCGTTCGTAACTTTTTGAGTTAGGCCGAAACAAACATTATGACAAACATAATTCAAACATAAAAACGAACTAACCGATCTGCACCAAAATTTTATCATTTATGTCTTTTAACATTAATAACAACTCCAGTAAGTTTCATAAAGATCCATTGAAAACTTTCTGAGTTATTGTGCAAACAAGCAAAAAAATCAAACACGACAAAGAGACAAACAAACAGATCATCACAAAAATTTGGTCATTCACTCATCTTTTGATGAGTTATGGCATTGAGAAAAATAAGGCAGACAAACGAACAAACAAACGAATGGACGGATCTTCACCAAAAGGTAATCATCTCTTCCTCCTAACATACCTAAAAATCCGTATAAGTTTCGTCAAAATCCGTCCATAACTTTTTGAGTTAACTTGATGACAGACAGACGGACGGACAGAGAGACGGACGGACAGACAGACAAAAAACAGACAGACAAACGGACAGACAAAGAAACGGACAGACAGACGAACACACAGACGGACACAGAGACGAACAGACAAGCGGACAAACAGCCAGACAAACAAACACGACGAAAACATAACCTCCTTGGCGGAGGTAATAACATGATTCACAGTGCCGAAGCGAAGGCTTCCATCTGAAGGTCCGGACAAGACCAGCCTCAAAGCTTTCATTTCGCAGGTCAGTCGAACGTAACCTTAAGTTGCACCACTGAGCTTGGCTTCAATGCTCCATGCTCGGGAGACAGTCCACACTTAATATTAATTGAACAACGGGGTGAAATACACACTCCCGCACCGCCAGCACTGACAAAAGCAACTGTGCAGGATAGCGCGAGCGTCACACAATCGCAGGATAACTGCAGCGATAATGTTTTGTTTGGGCGCTTATCGCCAGCGATCGTATCAGGCGCAGGAAGGTTGTAATCGCCGCTGACCGTCGCGCGTGCGGCGATAGCTGCTCGTGCCTCTAAAGTTATATATATGCACGCTATTATTCGCACCAAGATTATTTCATCAAGCGCTCGCATTTGATGAACTTCAGCATTTAAACCTCATCAACACACCAGACCCCGGAATTCTAGCTCGAATATCGGTGACTGTGTGATGCAGTTTAGCAATAAGTGGGTGCTGCTAAGGCGCTAGTACTCGTTCGGCATCGTGCACTAAATCTTTGCTACTTCGATCTGCGCATTAGCAATGCTGTAATATAATCGGTACTCGTTCAACGAGCCAAATGCCTTAATCCTATTTGTGTTAGGCTGAGATACTTCGCTACGAGAGGCCTTTGTATTATTGTATTACTATGAGGCAAAGGTCTCTATAGCAAGATGGCATAGCCTTGTGCGAACAAGGGTTAAGTCATTCAAGTGCCTTTAATTATCTGATGTACTTCAGCCATATTTGGATTCATCTACAGTACTAACCTGCGTCGAGTATTATACACTACCCTCTCTTTAGTCACTCGATGTGGTCCTTTAAAGCTACAGTGTTTAGGTAAGAAGTAGGGTGTAAAACATGTTACAGTTCTACAGCAATAGTGTTATTCAAAGGAGAAAGGCAAGATTAAGTCACGCAGGCAAAAGTTAACGCCAGTCCACACGTTAGTCTGTTGCCCTGTGTTCGGACTACACAACGTTCGATGGGCCGTTGCATCAAAACAACAAGAAGTGGACAGTTTTCAGAGTTCTAATTCACTCTAAATTTGAAGGGATATTCGAAACTTTATTAGTGACACTCGCTCATCAAACTGACGACTTGACAGCTTATATTGCACGGCACGGTCTCTTAGTGCACACATCGTTGTGCTTGCAAAAACTTGACTCAGCATTCGAATGTTTTGAATGATAAACGTACAGTAAAACACAGTTGTGTGAACCAGCTTTTCAGCTCTTTACGGCCTTAGCTAGCGATATCGCAGCATTGACATTCCTCTCAAGAATCCCTTGTCAGGGTATCAGCAGCTCAAATGCGGTGCTGTCGCCTGAGTGAAGTCCCCCAACGGGTAATTTGGGCTTCAATCGGCGATGTCAGGCACCTTGTAAACGCTACATGTTTGCAGTAATCTGGAGTAACGCAAACCAAACAGCGGGTGACTTCCTTGACAGGATTTACATGCGCTCTATAGAGGCTGAACTGCTGTATCAACTCCTGTGGCGGCTAAGAAATCTGTTAGGGTTGCGACAGCTTACTGCAATTTAGCATTGGGACCGACTTACTAAGGTTGCGCTTTAGCACGACGTAAGATCCTAAACAAGCAACGTCTCAGCTATCTGATCGGCAGGCAACTACGGACCAAGGAGGTTTAATATCTTTATAGGGTAATTAGGGCCCAATGGAGACGCTAGTGCGGTAAAAAAAACTGTGGCGCGGTAACTAGACATTGTAAGAAATGTCCAATACCTGCAAAAGAAAGCATACTATGTCTCCTAAACACACCAAAAATGATACATGCAGCTTGTAAAACGTTGACGAGATGAAGTAGATTTTTGGACAGTTTCTTAGGAGAAGCAAAGAAATGACTGTTCTACAATTTCATGTATAAATGCATGTACGCACTAACAAGCTATGTTTTTACTATTTCAGGGGTATTGTGGATGTCTAAAGAGTGTTATCTGAAGTTGACAGCCAAAAGAGATACTATTAATGCACATATTGAAAATTAAAAACCAAATGCGTATCCATTGGGCCATGTGTGTCTCAAGGCCAGGCGGCCCACGAGAAAGCACTGCATTTAGGGCTATAACTCAAATTCTATTCAAGATTATGCAAATCTGAAAAGGTCATCTGAAGAGGAATAATTTTTAAAATTTCGACACGAAGCACATGAGGATGCACTAATTACTAACGAAGTTATAGGTGCGGAGACGCTAAAATTCGTGGAAAAGTGCGTTTCCTTTGGGCCCCTTACCATAAACCTCCTTGCTACAAACAACTGCTGTCGTAGTGGTTATAAATAGCAGGTAATTTTAATACCGGCGCCAAGCTAAACAATCGTACGCTCAACTTATGAGCGGACATCAATGAAGAGAGCATTTATTTTATTGCTCAATAAATTTATGAGTCAATGAATTTATCACTCAAAGATGTCAGAAATGTTCATCTTTAAAAATATTGCTTTGTTTAAGTTAGTATTGAATCAGTATTGGTGCTCACAACTGCGCGACGTTGTTTGTGTTAAACATGATTGCCTAAGCTGTGGTTTGACTGGTTTCATTAGCAGAACCAGTTCTAAACTACTATCCTTGAAGAATAACGCATTATTACCTCCGCCAAGGAGGTTATGTTTTCGTCGTGTTTGTCTGTCTGGCTGTTTGTCTGTCACCAAGATAACTCAAAAAGTTATGAACCGATTTGGATGAAATTTACAGGGATTGTTAGGTATGTTGGGAGGAACAAATGATTAACTTTTGGTGAAGATATGTCCATCCGTTTGTTTGTTTGTTTGTTTGT
>LQNS02278100.1:4112844-4123293 GCA_001587735.2 Parhyale hawaiensis | reverse complement strand
ATTGGTTGGTTCGTTTGTATGTTTGACTCATATTTGTCATAACGTTTGTTAACAGTATAACTCAAAAAGTTATGAACGGATCTTCAAAAAAATTTAAAAAGCTGTTATTAATATAAAAAGGCACAAATTATTAGATTTTCGAGTTTATGCAAAGAAAATTATGGTTTCAGAGCCAATTTGAATTTTTGCTACCATTGGCTCACTTGGCGGATGTATGCGCTCTCAGAGTGCTCTAGTTGGATATAAAATATACTGTACTGATTTATGGTTTGTAATTGTCAAAGATATCGTTCCCCAAATTACGTTAATAGTCGGAAACTGCTAGGTAGCATTATTTTTTCAAGTTTTGATGTAGATGGTCAACACTGCACGGTAGTGAGATGCAATGGCTGATAGTTTTTCTTTCATTTGACCGAGTAATTTTACGATTTTCTGTTTTTTGTACAAACTCTTGCTTCAATATTACATTGCAAAAAAAGGTCGTTTCTGTGATGATTTCGTCTTTTCAGTGCAAATATTATTGAGAAAAATCCTTGATATAATACGAGATCATTTAATTACACAATTGTTGATTAATTGCGCTAATGTTCTGATAACTCCTATCTAATTACGCTAGCTTACTGATATAATGCTAAGCTTAACAAATCGAGGTCTCAAAAAAATACTCTCAAGTCGGGCGGCTGTGACCCACAAGTTAATTGTGCAAATCACAGGTTACTCGTATTGTCACCGTAACAATATTCAATCTCCGCAAAAGCAAAAATGTCAACTGAAAGTGAATTACTCTCATTCAAATTCTAGAAAAAATCATTAAAAAGCCATTCAATCAATATAATAACCTAAATACCTTCGTGTGTTGATTTATTATATATTTATGTGTTATATATTAGTATGTTTCGTGTCCCCTTCTTAACAAAATAGAAATGCGAAAAATAGGCCAGGTTGCAGATTTTGCAATTAGGTTGCGTTTCCATGGAGATCGATGACCAGTTTGTAGAAGAAGGCGAAAGTGAGATCTTTAATCCTTCATCTTAATGCACTTTTTGCTTGAAACACTTCTTGAAATCGATACAATAATGTTATTACAGCTTCTCTTAGCGCGGCCATGCGGTCTTGTTTATGTAACTTGCTCCATACATAGAACCATATGTTTGTTCTCAGTTTACCACGTACAAATTCAGAAGCTAATCAGCGAAGGGTGGACGAAGCGTTGATTTTTAACGGGCAGTAGACATTATTTCTTTCATCTTACTATCTTAGTGTTGACCTGGCAGATTTCATTTCAACACAAAATTTTTGATGTGCTGGAGGCTGGTTCGGTATCATGGATATCGGGCGGGTAATTTATTTAAATTCCCTGAGGCATTACTGCTTGCTAATGTAAGTTTTTTCCGCACGTAACCGATGGTGAGAAACGATTGTTCTTCTTATATGAATTGATTGAAAGAGAGCATTTATCTCTTATTACATTTCGAGTCGGCTGTTGTAGCGTAGGTTTCAGAAGCATATTAGTGACAAAGGCATATTAAAGGCATTAGTGACAAAGGTGTATTAAATGAAGAATGGTAGTCTCAAATTCTTCACTGTCATTGCTGACTGCGCGGGCACTCTATAGTTTCTCTCATAATTCGATGCTTATGTTATTTCAAGTTATTTTTAAAAAATCAATGGTATCGAATAACGCATGATAAACATGTGAGCATTTTTTTCGGAAATACTTTTAAACCTTTTAAAACGACACTAGCGCCACTTGCGCACTCGCGGCGAGGTTGGTAACCACCAAGTGACAGGGCCAGAAATTGCCTTGGAGTTTCCTCTCTTGTACATTCAAAGCTCTTTGCTCGCACGTTACCCTGATGATACAATGAAAGTCGGTCGGTAGCCAAGACACTCCTGGAAAGTACTCAAGTTGAACTAAGAGTGAGCTGAAGGTCCGCTGCTAATCAGCTGGGCGTCCGAGTGTCATTGTACACAGTGGTGCCGGCACAAAATATCAGGTATATGCCGTACATAAAACCTTGTATGCAGAAGCACAGTTCTTTTATAGAAGATAGTTGTGTCAGATTTGAGTGTATGCGCTACGCCTTCAAATTTTCAGAATTGTGACGTCACAATTGCGTCACGCCACTGTTGCAGCGAGGAATCTCTGGTATTTCCACAGTGGCGTGACGTAATATTGACGTCACAATTCTGAAGATCTCAAGGGTGAACGCATACACTCAGATCTGACATAACTGACTATAGTCAGTGAACACTGTGCAGGAGCTACACTGTGCTGCCACACGCTCCAATTGATCACTGCACGTACAACAGGCATATCGTTCATGAAGCCGTGTATCTATGGACTTTCGCTAGGTATCGTGACGACATCCGTAGCCGTTAGTCGGCAAAGTTATGACTTATGCTCGTTCGGTACTGAATTCACTGCACTGGAAATGATATATAGAATTTAAATATGTAAAGTGAGCTTACCCGCATGAAAATTTCATTCTCAGGTTAACCACTATAAGGCGTTGGCGTACAGTGCCGAAACTGTCATAGTAGCTGAAATGAAATAATTTGCACCTGACCCTAGCCGTGTCAGTTGCAGAAGTCACTTCTGCCACCTCCCCCCCCCCCTTCCATGCAAAAATATCGAGATGTAATACGGCTTCACAGCTGCCGGAGGCAGAAATTAGGTAATAGCATATAAAGCTGAAGTCACACAATACCCAAATGAGCGAGTTGTGCCACCTACAGTCGCCCAAATGTTTTGTTGAGCCCTCGTCGAGACAACTGTGCGTCAACCAAAGAGTGAGTCCACCAAGTCTGTCTGCTCGGCAAGAATAGCTAGCGAACTTTTAACTAGCTCTTCAAATTAGACCTCAGAAAACAACGTTCCTTTCTTCAGTTCAAACGGACACAACAACGAATTAGGACTCAGAACGAAGAAATTCGTTCGTTTCACAATTACGCGAACCTGGCTCTAGGCTTATTTGACACAAGGACTCAATACCAACAAAAAATGATGGACAAGAAGAACGGCGGTTCGGAGCCGATTACTGCATACCGTTTGCGTTGCATTACATCCTGCGTTCGCACAGCTATATGAGGCACAGTCGGGACCTGTCACCTTACTGACGGGACGGTAGCCTTAGTGTTATCAGGTCATTGTCATTCTTCGGTGCTTTCCCTTTAATGGGTGGGAGCGAAATTTGCGTGAAGCAATACTGCTGTTCTTCGGTGCGAGTGTGACACACTGCCGCGGGTGTTGCCTCCAGCGCAGGACAGTAGTTGCTGCGTAGCTGAGCGATATGAGACATGCAGCAAATTACATGGAAAATTCTAAAACGACAAGACTATTCACAAGCATATTATTATAATATTCCGAAGTTCAAAAATCCGTTGCCACAACAAAGGGGATATCACAGAGGAAGAAAGAAGGGACATAGTATGACCATAGACCCGTGAAACCCATGCTCGAAGATGTTTCCCCACAGGATCAACGCGCATGGGAACAGCAAGTCGGGAAAGAAGAGGAAGGACAGATGAGAGTAGTACAATCAGTAGGAGCATAAAATCGGAAAGAAGCAAATTGGGCACGGAAGACAGACGTCCCGACTAGGGTAACCTATATATAGGGCCCCAGGGGCGCTGCTCCCTATATAACGTATGACGTAGGATGGGTAAACTTAAACTAACCTAACAATAAGGCCCATCCTACATGCCCCCTGAGGGGACTATTCAAAAAACATTAGTCATATCGCTCGAAATAAATGCTTCTCACAGTGTTACTGCAGGAGTACACTTAGAACGGAAACAATAGCTTCATCGCAGAATTTACCACATCTCGACTATTTGACGATAAATTTCAGTGAAATTTTCACATAAAATTTTAACATGATGCTTATAGTGTCTGTGAATTTTCAAATGACTACTCGTGCTGGCTCAAGAAAAATTATTTCTTTTTTGTCAATTTTACTAATTTCGCTAAGCGACGGTTATAGCCTTTTGACTAAAAAATAAAATATTCACAGTTTTACATCATCAAAGGAGCAAAAATGAGCAACGCAAATGAGAAAAATATGTATTAAACAAGCAATCATTAATCAAAAGTTTACAATAACTGAAAAAGCATTATTTGCCAACATGACCCCCATGAGGTTCAATAATTTCAATAATTCTTGAATCCATGCAGCCAGCTAGTTTCTTTATTGCAGAAGGTAGAGCTGCTCTTGCTGCTGCTGCTGCAGCAACAGCATTTCACAAGACAGATTTCGAGCTGTACTGCCTTCCATCTGCTTAAATTTCCCATTTCAGAAAGGCCCACAAGTTTTCAATTGGGCTTAGATCAGGTGAGCACAGTGGCCAAACCATCAGTTTCTCTCCATGAAACCCCGAGGAGTCCAGAAATGCTGTGGCAGTACGGGCAGAGTGAGAAGGCATATTATCATACATGAAAATCAAGTTTCGATGCAACGAAAGGGGTGGGTCATCCAGCCATGGGACCAAGGCGTCCTTTAACATGTCACAATATGATGCAGATTTAATTTTCAAGCCATCAGGTACTCTAACCGGACCTACAAGTCGATCTCCTATGATACCAGCCCATATCATAACACCACCTCCCTGTTGTTGCCGTTTCACGCGGGTATGACACTCACATCTAGGTAGCACCCAACTTTTACTCCACCCATCAGGTCCATCAAGGGTTGTCCGGTTTTCGTCGGTGAAAAAAACATGATTCATGTTGATCTTCATGTATTTCTCTGAATATATCACACTCAAAATTTTATGTCTTGGGGTCAGAGGAGGCGATTTTAGAGCGGATTTGACAGTTGCAATGGAGCGAAGAATGTCATTTCCTGTGGTTTTAGGCACTTCAGGATGCCCAGCAGCCGTGAAAATTGTATTACTCGTTTGGCCGGGTCTTTTACGCAGCTGACGAACCACATTTCTTATGACTATCAGTAACAGTTTTTTAATGCCCAGCATCTGATGCTTTTGCCGTGGTGAAGGGATCTTCAAGAATCTTGTTACTGTGTCAATATGGCATCCTATTTTTTTTTCGGACAATAACACCAGATGTGCCTTATAGCAGTTTCTTTGATGATAATTTCTTTCTCCTCGTTAGAGCTTTTCCACATCCCATTTTAGTAATATACAAGAAGCTATTATTGTCGTTCACCTCAAAAAGAGAAAAATACAAAGAGCTGTCAATCAGGAGACCGCAAACTGTAAACATACTCAACCGTGTTGCCATAAGGTATCACGATTTCCCAATAACTATCATGAAAATTTGATGGCGCAAAATTGAGATATGGTCAATTTTGTGCTAAATCTATTATATCCGTTATAAATGTAAATAGTCTGATACTATTAGTATGTAGTAAGATTTTATATTGTTCCAATTATCTGTAGCCAGGAGAAGCATGAAACAAGGTACGATAGCGAAACGAAAGGCAACCAATCTTTGATTGGAATCAGAGATATCTTGGTGCTTTGTTTTCGGGTTTGAGGAAATAAATCATATTGTTATAGGGGTGCGACCAAGGCAGTTTACCATTAAAATATTGGATAGACTACTACAGTTTTCACTGGCCGCGTTACACTGTTTTTCGCTGATAATTCTTGAACGAATTGTCGGATCACTCTATGGTATTTCAACACAAAGTCTTTTACACCCCTAGCTAATTTATGGCCCACATCGTATATTGCTATATATGTTGTGCGCGATCGATGGATTTGCGCGATCGATCAATCTCGCTGCGCAAACGACTGATCGTTCAAATTTTAAAANTGCCTCCCCTAACCTACCCGACATTAAACCCGAATATAGTCCAACTTACCCGAAATTACGGCCTAATACCTACAACATCCATCGTTTGCGCAGCGCGATCGATCGATCGCGCAAATCCATCGTGCGCGCACGGCATATATATTGACAGAGGAGGTTGCTCGTTTATAATAAGCCTACATTAAGCTGAAGCCAGGAAGTCGCGTCGTCCGAATGTGTGTAGTAGATATGAAATATAGCGTTCATTATTGTTGCATTAACCATCCCTCTAAAACAAAGATGCATCAAACATGATAGTGCTAGAAATAATAACGAAGTCCATTCAATTTACGGAATTCAAAGGGCGCTGAACTTGCTGGTCCTGAAATTTTAGAGAGATCGCTTCGGTGAAACTCGCGCTATTTATAGGCTAAACTGTTAAAGAATAAGACGGAGGAAAATTCGCTGATGCTCACTCTTAAGGTAAACTGAGAAGTTGCCGGCTAATGAACTGCCTTTGGGGTTTTTGCGCCACCATCAAAATCGCTTAAGGTTGCATTGCGTAACGGCCAACTCTGCTGTAATCTGCAGAGGTGAAAAACGGTCCAACGGTGGGAGCGGTGAGTGCGTATGAGGTGGAGGTAGGGAATGGCTTCATTTTCCAGGGCCAAAGGTGTAGCTATTATTAGTAGTTCTTTCACGACTCTGACCGTACCCGTGGACTAAATATCCAACTCGATTTTGCGCCGCTGGATAAGAAGGCATTTATTAATCTGATAATCTGAACTGTGTTGTATCGGTGTTTTTATTTGTATTTTTGGTCGCGTTGTTTATTAGGAGTTGTCGCGTGAGAACAGCGCTGTGACTATTAGCTATACCGTACTATGAGTTTTTGGACCTCCTGGCGGCAGACGCATTATGAGTCTATCAGACAGTGTGGTAGTGGCCATAAAGCAAATATAAGTGTTTCTGGTAGTACCGGAGTAGCAGAAAGATGAATCTCTGCCGCAAGGCCTCAAGTTTGAGCTGAGGGCACCAGAGTCCTACAACGTTGGCCGGAGCGCTACTACGGACAGGAAAACAAGGCGCCACAAATACACAATGGAAGAGGAAAATAGAAGAAGGCAGAGAGAAGGGTCCCTTTCCTGTCGCGCCAACCCCCCCCCCCCCCCCCCTCATAGAAGCAGGTAGAAGAACCAGTGAATTAAATACGTCC
The DNA here is from genome assembly GCA_001587735.2 of Parhyale hawaiensis. Classification (NCBI taxonomy): domain Eukaryota; kingdom Metazoa; phylum Arthropoda; class Malacostraca; order Amphipoda; family Hyalidae; genus Parhyale; species Parhyale hawaiensis. The sequence goes on along the minus strand of LQNS02278100.1, from coordinate 4,116,322 downwards.
CTTACCACCATCGGCAGCCAGCCTAACGGAGCAGAAGTGGAAGTGTAGAGAACATACTAAACTTTAAAAACTAACCTAACAAGCAATAACTGCGACCATACGCAACTTTCCACGCGGATAGGCACTCGGGTTAGCTCTTGGGGGTATGAGCCCCATAGATATTCTGAGGGGGATAAAGTCCACCAGAATAACTTCTTAGGGAAGAAACTTTTGAAAGATCAACTTTTTATTTATTTATTTATTTATTTATTTATTTATTTATTTATTTATTTATTTATTTGTTATTTTATTGAGCTCTTGGTATCCAGGGGAGTATCTATACCCTAAAAGAGAACAATAATTGTAGGGCTAATATGAGAAGTGCGGTATCCCGTGTTACCGAATAATTTAATGTAATTCTTATGTGCATTACTGCACTCACAGAATCAGCTCTCCACCGCACTTTACCCGCTGTTTAATATTGTGCTTTGAAGAACAGGACAGCAGCTCACAAAATGGAGCCGTTCTGCCACCCAGACTCTGCCCTGCCATCCAGACTCAAGGGCCATCAACACTGGCCTCTCAACCCGTGGTGCGAGCTCAGAACTGAGGCGGGGCAGTGCGGGTGCGGTGTCACTGCACCTGAAGGGAGATGGAGCTCGAGGACAGAGTCGGGAAGGTGATGTTATGAGAGTAGTTATTGCAAATTTATAAAAAAAAACTATCAACGAGTATGTTAAATATTGGCAGTGTGTGTGTGTGTGTATCTATCAATTCGTCTATGCACTATACGGCTATGAAGGCAATGGACGGAAATTAGGCTGAAGTGAAAGTGACAACGTAAACTTGCTTCAGATCGCCAGGCCATGCAGCATGCATGGGGCTGAGAAGAACTTCCATGTAGCTGAACGGTTTGAGAAGTTAGTTTTTCCTTCCCGGAGTTCCGCTCCACGCGAACAGAGCTCGATCAGACCAGGCGTATACGTACGAGTATACTACGTTTGTCACCATTCAACACTGCCTCGGGTCTGTTGAACAGTTAGCAAAAAACTAATATGTATGGCGAGAATAACGATCAAATTTCATCGAAAAATATCGAAAACTTAACGTTTTGCGCCACTTCAACTGCACCAGGTCGTTTGATGCTGCATCTACAAGACAGGGTGAACGTTGCAGAAAGTGACAGATACTACACCAAGCGAAGTCTAAAATGAACGTAAAGTTAAAACCAAACGCTGGGAACAAAGATGGTCCCAAGATAGCTTCCCTACAGGAAGGGGGAAGCAGTAACAGAATTTGCCTGTTTAACTCGCAAACTAGAGTGAGAAAAGGAGAGGCAGATGAATTTACATGAAATCAAACTTTTCCATTTATAACGCATACTGGACACCACACACAACTTTTTCTGCGTACGGTATTTTAGAACGGTATAGCTCCTCAATATCGGAAACACTGTTTTCGCCATTTGAATAAACCGGCTAGTATAGTAGATGAGGATGATGATCATAATTATAAACTCTATTGACACAGTTTCATAAGCACCCCTATTATGCTAAGTCAAATAGACATTCCAGAAAAAAAAAGAAATACAGTATATTAAGCCCATAGGTAGCCGGAGCTCATCAAGCAATATACTGGACTAGAGCAGTGCTGAAGCCTGCATGCTCCTAACATCCGCCGGTCACCATTTCTTATGCGTAACAAAAGCAAGTGTTGAGTAAGGCCGCCACCGCAGTCTGTTGCACAAACTATCCATCGCCTGGCAATACAGCAGCAAGGTCACGCATGTTCCTTTCTGACCTGCGTGCTGTGGCCGGTACGGCGATAGTGCCTCTTGCTAAATATTCAGCCTCAAATATTTCTCCCGCAGGGAATCCCTCCGCACTCGGTAGGTTCCCACAACAACACAAGAGAGTCGGAACTACTGGTGCAAACCGTCAGCAGTAAACAGAAGCAAAAATTTATCCCTTAGGGAACACCTCACACTATACAGTTTCACACAACACGAGCGAGTGATGCACCTTCCTATACAGTACCTATCCGCAAGAATTTTGTCTCATGCGGAATTCTACTACGCTAGGTTTACATGATTGCAAAAGTGACTCATGTCAAACAAGATATAGCTACAATGACAGTCTTAATAATTCTACCTTAGGAAATTACAAAACAAAATGGAACAAATAACTAACTAGAGCACTCTGAGAGCGCATACCTCCGCAAAGGGAGGCAACGGTAGAAAAAAAATTCAAATTGGCTCTGAAACCATAATTTTCTTTGTATAAACACCAAAATCTAATCATTTGTGTCTTTTGATAGTAATAACAGCTTGTACAATTTTCTTGAAGATCCGTTCATACCTTTTTGAGTTATACTGCTAACAAACGTTATGACAAACATAAGTCAAACATACAAACGAACAAACCGATCGGCACCAAAATTTAATCATTTATGTCTTTCAACATTACTTACAACCCCTATAAATTTCATGAAGATCCATTCATTTTTTTCTGAGTTATTGTGCTAACAAACATGAAATTAAAAACAGTAACAAACGAACAAACGGATCATTACCAAAATTTGATCATTTACTTTTTGTTATATACCTAACACCTCATGTTAAGTTCATAAAAATCCATCCATAACTTTTTGAGTAATGGTATTGAGAAAAATGAGGCAAACAAATGGATGGCCATATCTGCACCAAAAGTTTATCATCTGTTCCTCCTAACATATCTAACCACCCCTATAAATTTCGTCGAAATCGGTTCAGAACTTTTTGAGTTATCTTGGTGACAGATAAAGAGAAAGACTGACAAACGCGACGATAACATAACCTCCTTGGCGGAGGTAACTAACAGCAGCACGGATACATCGCGTATATGACCCGTACAGACCGAAACAAACTTGGTACATGCACGGAGTGAGACGGCAGGCCAGGAGCGGTAATATTATATTCAGATAACACTGCATGCTCTAGCAATTGAATAATATGAATGAAAGTGTTTAGAAATAGTAGCGAGTATTAAATTAACCTTCACATCACAGCAAAAGGTGAATGAATAAAATTTTAAGCACACTTTCAAGATATTAAATGCAACAGACTATACGATGCCTTAATCAGACTTGCTTTTGCAGCGCGGGTGTCTCATTATACAACGGCTATAGAGCTAATTTAAAGGATTAGATAGAAGGGAAAAACGATTCTTCAATGGATGCACTCTTGAACCTCTCAGCGTGCACACTCAAATCAAATCAATCAAATCAAAATCATGTATTTCTCCCCGTAGGAAGGTATTCATACAATAGTTCTATTACAATACATCATGTATTGTAATAGAACTATTGTATGAATACCTTATACATGTTCAGTACACTAGTGTAAAACGACAAGCAAGGAGTCTTACTCGCTAGGTTAAGAACTGACTGTACAACTCTACTTCACAACCTATACTGTTCGTACAAGAAAAAAAAGAAAAAATATTTATTTCTTCTCATGCGA
>LQNS02278100.1:4099451-4112329 GCA_001587735.2 Parhyale hawaiensis | reverse complement strand
TACATGTTCAGTACACTAGTGTAAAACGACAAGCAAGGAGTCTTACTCGCTAGGTTAAGAACTGACTGTACAACTCTACTTCACAACCTATACTGTTCGTACAAGAAAAAAAAGAAAAAATATTTATTTCTTCTCATGCGAATTTTTTTTTTCATAAAATAATTCTATAGAGGTTCCGCTCTGATAGCAGGCTCAGTACAAACATGCAATGAAGCAGAGGCAATGAGCGTGCACGGGCACCATCCAACTTGCCTCGCCCACAGAACCATGTAGGTACTGGAATTTAATTTAATTATTAAGTTATTACTCATCAATCTGCTCGTAAAACCAGTCTCAGTCCTCCATCATATGAGGCGCCAGAAAGCGGCCGCACTATCCGCTGTGCAAAAGATGGTGTGACTAAATGAACAAAGATAAAAAATACACAGGTGCCCTCCTGACATGTACTAGAACCATACAATTCTATGAAATTATCTATATGCAATCCGTCACTAAATCCAATCATACGTATACGACGTTGCCCACGCTAAAACAATCCAAACCAAATTTTCACAGTGTATAATCTGTCACTAAACATCATCGTGCATACCATGTCGTCCAACTCATAAAGCGCCAAAACAACCATGACCACATGAAGTACGACCAAAGCTCGCGTCGTGCGGTAGTTCGCTTGTCACATGCAACTGCTGCCGCAGTTCGTTGTATCCACAGCGTTAGCCACACGATATAACTAGGGCAGATCGAGACAGAAGTTACAGAGGAGGATGTGTGGTAATATCTGTACACGGAGAGTTTGCTCATCGAAGTGACTAGCGTGCTATATTTTTAATACCAGTAAGATCTGTAAACCTCTACATTGTTCTTCGTTTCAATCTCCCTAGTACTTGGTGAAAAGGACCGTGACACTGCAGTGATAGAGCGCTCCCAAACTCCCACGGTCCCACCCAAACAAAGGCGGCCGTGCAGTTCGCCACGCCGCCCCTACACCACTCAAGAGCTGCTGAACTTCTGCGAAGGCTCGCGGTGATCCTGCCGACACAGCTGAGAAGTAGGAGGCCTTAATTAACGTTATCACGTGCGGTACTTCCTTGAGTACGACCCTAGTAATATTTTCGACCGCCCCCGACACAGGTTAACGGTGTTAGCTTCTGAAGCCGCCCAAAACTATGCCGGGGAGAAAAGTAAAGCCAAGGAGAGGGTAGGCGAGAAAGGTAAATAATACATTTTTTCATCGTGAAGAGCTTATAAGACCGAATTGTAAGAGTGTTGAATAATTTGTTGAAGTTAGCTGGTGTTCCATTTGGCATAGTTCTGAACCAGACCCGCCCTGCCCAGGGAGACCTTGACCCTGAAGAATAGAACTAATGGACTGCCGAACCAATTCTCCAACATGGGGCTACTGCTCCATATCGTGGCACAGCGACGGTCTCGGCAGGGAGAGCCCGCCACAGTACCGTAAGTCAGCTGTAGACACAGCCCAAGTCCCACTGCATGTACGGTTATAACAGTGTTAGTAGCAGTACAGTACTACTAACTAAAGAGTTAGTACGACAGAAGTAAACGAAAGCTACAGTACGGTATTTAATAAGCTACTGAGGTGTCTAATTGCTAAACTGTGCAAAGATTCCCGCTCCTGAGCTGGCCCAGCAGACGGAGCCATCCTCGCCAGGCTCTCAAGCTCAAGTCGTCGCCGTCGAACATCTGAAAATGACGAGTGCTCGATTTGGCTCTCAATAATTACAGAGTAACGTGCACTGAGGTACCGTACAGTGCGTTTCAAACCGCAACAAGGCGACATACCCCAGACTAGCACTCGGGGTACCGCTACATCACTGAGCTTGAGCCATCCACGGAATATTAGGCAATGCAAGGCGACGCGCATGTTTCCCAGGCCACTGTGATTACCTTACAGTAAAAATGTAGTAATTAACGATATATCTACAAAAATCTGTTCAATTCCTAGATTTACTATGCTGGAACTGAATTAGCTGTTCAGAATTTAGATATATGCTTGGGAAGAGGCATGTTCATATTCTGCCATAATTCCAAATGACGCACTGAACAACTTTCACGTTGCACTTGAAAACAAGCGAGTGCATTTTCCAAAGGTGAAATTTGCATGCATCTGATTACAATTCCAGGCTCTATACATGTGCACTTGGGCATCTTTAACAAGTTGACAACTAGTAGAGCATACAGTTTGCATTACGCACACAGTACTCGTCTGACTCGCTCTTTCCCTGAAACTTGCGCTTCTTACGAAGGTCGAGGCGGAGAAAGTGAGCCAAAGATCTCGTTCGTGTCACTCGGACGTGACCGCAGCAAAACACGGAGGCACAAAGGCGAGAATCGCTGCAGTGTACAAATACTTGCGGACCAGCGCGCCAGAACGGCACTTCTGGCGCATACCTCGCTCTCTTCGCCGTTGCTTTCTACTGCACAATTTGAAATCCATGACGAGCAAAATTGAGTTTGCGTCCGTCTCAAGTGTAATCGGTTTGAGACTAATGCTGGAAACTCGATCCAGCTTGGCGAATCTTGAGATCCCGATGAACGTTTTGTACAATCAAGGTTAATCAGATGAGATTACGTCGATTCATATAAATGATTCGAACACGTTATAAGTTTCAACAGCAAAAGCGGTAAGAGAAGACGTCAGATATGCTCGAAGATACGGTCTTAATAAGGTACTTCAGTGTATGGCCCACAAGTCATACAAAAGTTTTAGTTTTTGATAACCTCCTGAATTTTATAGATTGGTGCATGAAACTTCGTTGCAATTTAAGGAACATAACGAAAGTTCATTTGCACTAGTAATTTGCCGACATACTCAATAATACGAAATAACCTGTTTCAAATAGCGGCCATATATACAGTCACAAAACCGTGCTAACTACAACAAGGGCCATAAGAGCTGCAAAGGCTTCAGGCGACATGCACTTCTCTGATTTCTCTGTTAACGTTTTCCTTCAGTTGCCTCCAGGGTCTCCGGTCAGTCGACAGAGACCCTGGAGGTTCCACGGCAGTGCCTTTGAGAGAGAACAATTCCCGCTACGGCAATGTGTCAGCTATCCAATCGGAAAATTTTAGGCAAACATACAATATCTATAGCCCATAACATTGGATAATACTGGCTGTTTGCTTAAAATTTTCTGATTGGCCAGCTGACGGCAACGCTCATAATTGAGAGGGTGTGTCAAGTGTTCTCCTACACCACATAACTCTGAAATGGGTTTGTTTACACACCACAACTGGAGGAAGATGCAACACCGACAATCTTAACACAGCAGGTCACTCGATCATACGTGCGCCAGCTGCTATTCTACCAAGACGTAATAGCCTAAAGGATTCTTCTCAGAGCAGGGAAAATCGTGTTATCAAATGAGAGCAAATATTAAGTTCTTAAGAAAACTTGAGTACAAATTACCCCAGACAACTAGCTGATGCGTCGCACAAAGTTTATAGACTTGCTGCCTTGCACAAAACAAGACTTACTAGATAGTTACAACAATGTAAAAAGCAAGTGAGGATCTTAGTGATAGCCCCAAGGAAGAGGAGGCAGCAAGAATTGGTAACAATGGAGATGTGGATTTTACATAGATCGACTTTCTCCAATTGGCATCAAACTATTGCGAGCGGTGAGCTCTCAGCTCGCTAGGCGTCCACAGCGCTGCATGGTGAACTGCTCTCTCAACGAGCTGACATGTTATGGAGCCTCATAGTAAAGATTGAGGCTGGTGCAGATTTTCTCAAACAGCTCGATCGTAGCCGGAGACGAAACCTGAAGTTGTCGGTTCGATTCCGAGTTGGAGGGGCAGTGTGGGGGTAAATTTTATTACAGTGCTTCACAGACAGTACAATAAAACATTCTTTCTAATATCACCTTCTTTTTCGTACTTCATCATAGAAATAATGCTTTGAATTGTTCATGGTAAATCTAAGGGTAATTAAAAAGTTATCTTTACGTCAGCATAAAAGTAAAAAGAAAATGTCAGCAGATATTATAAGTATCTATATTTCATAAAAATATTAGTAATGATGTGTACCTCACGTTTCAATAAACGTCATTTCATTCACGAATTAATGCCTTCTAAACTCGCATGCAACAGTTATACAAGCGCAAACACTGCGACTGTGACACGAAATTAGTGGTCGTGCTTTCTTCCAATCCGTGTATTCGCGAACGTAAACTGCAATTCTTATTTTCTTCAATTGGACATTTTCAATTCCTCATAGTTATCAAGTTGTCCATCTGTCGTGTACATTTACTAACTTTAATGAATTTTATAAAAATCAACATATTCTCGCTCTTTTAAGATGAACTTGAAACTGTGTTCTTCCTAGAGTATCTGCAGGATCACTAAAATTCAAGGCAGATGGTTCAGCTCAGAAAGTATTGACCACCATTTTCTGGGATTCAAAAGATAATTCCGATAGGTTTCTTCGAAAATTAAAGAACTCAAAGAAAAGCATATGATGAAAATGTTTTAAGGAAGCTGAGGACGTCAGCTGTTGAAAAGACGACCAGACAAGTCGCTCTGCGGAATTATTTTCCGTTACGATGGTGCATGCATTATCTGCCGGCAGCTCACTCTGCCAGGGCAGTAGGAACTGTTTTACAAAACGTCGGTGAGAAATAGTGCCTCATCCTCCCATAGCTCTTATCGTGCTCTTTCAGGCTTTTCGCAGAAACTTCAAGAACATATTGTGACAGGAACACATTGAGGGGGTAAAAACAGCTGGCTCCGAGTGATGAGTAAATCAAACCATGAGCTTCTACAGATGAGATTTTGAAAAGTGGAAACACCGCCTTCAGAAGCTCATGGACTTGCTTGGATGAAGGATACGTTGAGAGATAATGCACATACCACCGATTAATAGAAGTTCTTATCAAAAGTATAACATTTTGACTCTCCCTTATGTAGTCTGCAGCATAGGTTCACACATTAATGGTTCGTTGATCGCTTAACCAGGCACCATCCAATTTTTCATGAAGAGTACAGGCAATCCTCGGCCTGCGCGGGTAATTAGAGGACGCGCAATTCGAAATTGGCGCAAGTCGAGTAAAAGATATTGTTTTGTATCAATAATTTTCGCCATAACTGCTTCATATTAAGGCGTGCTGACGCTCCAAATTCAGTCTCGTTTATAAGAATAGCATCGCTAAAAGCAAAACTAAATAAGCTAAATAAGCTTCAAAACTTAATAGTGAGTAGATTAAGAGGTTATAAATTAATACATGCAGCAAAAGGTTAGTTAATTTTTGACAAGGAACGAGTTGATTCTACTTTTCAATGGCTTAGTTCATCCTCAACTAGATACTCAAGTTTTCTTTACTATTTAATAACTGCGCAAGTGGAGAACACAGCTGGCGCAGCTCGAGCACTCGGTATCTATAATTAGCTCATGCGAGTCGAATTTCGCGCAAAGTTGAACTCGCGCCAGTCGAGGAAGCCCAGCATATGAAACTGGAGCCTGAGGTCCATTTGAGCGGACCGTAAAGAGCTCATGACCTCTACTCACAATACGATGTTGCCATGAAGGACGACGAAGTGATATGTAGTATGTAATAAATCAACGAGGAACCCATGCAGCACGCGCGATGGCGAATGGAAACAACAAATCGGGAAAGGAGAGTTGAATTAGATACATAAGAATGCGAGCGATAGCAGAGCAAGCCCGACAAATGGCCTACAGACCTTCTTGAAGCTACGGTAACTTACCGAGTCCTTTTGGGCCAACTACCCTCAGTAATTTTCATTTGTCATGCAGTAGCTCTGGAGTAAATTAAGCATCAGTAAGTAGTTATAGCAGTAACTCCTTCACACCTCATCACCAAAGGCCACCATCAGAACTGGAGTCCACAGCTTCAGCCGCGGCTCTCCAATAGTCCAGAAAAATAAGACGAGGCTGCAGTGTGTGACGAAGGAGATGGAGCGAGTGCGCCTCCCGAAAGTGACATCAGCAGGAAATTTTTGCACTTCGACCATTTAAAGAAACGATCGAGTTTTTCTTTATAAAACAGAAAGTTTAAAGTAAACGTAGAATCGTTTTTACGAGCACGAGTGCACCGCATGTACTTTATTGCATCGTCTTCTCACACTGTCCATTCAGTGCACCGCCCACGGTAGTGAGATCGTTTTGTTCCTTGATAGAATGGAATGAATAGCAATTACTTTCCAAAGTCTTGCGAATGCTCGGCGAAACAATGAATAAGTGAATGGAAAATTAAAAGGAGCACTTTCCATTAGGCTTTACAAACAGTATGACTAACAGTTCCGAATTACGCTAAGAGGACGTGCTCCGCTATCTTTAACACAGCTGATATCAACCACTAATTTGTTTCCCATAATGCTACACAAATCATCCGCTCACGAACCTTTAGCAATACTTGTGAACTCTGAACGTGCAAGAACCAAAAGATACGTACAGTGAGAGCGGTATATGCTGAGCGTACAAACATTCATTCCACAACTGACGAACTATCCATACGGGCGTTGCATGAAACAAAGTTCGGAGTTCAGGAGATAATTAAAGAAAAACGAATAGTAAAAAGCTGAGGCTGATAGCAAGTCTTGAGGTCTTGTAAACTTTGGAGTTAATGCAACAGTGTTGCGTGCAGTGATGTGGCCTCTACACTATTTATTCGGGTGTCCACATGCAATCAATCCCTTTACAATTTGTTAAAAATAACTTTTCCGAAATATGAAAAGACTTATGGGCGGCTAAGATTGCTGACATATGCTGGGCAGATTTGAGACATTTTCCAAGAGTATTTTAGTTACTTGCACTAACTGGCAGCATCAGCGGCTGCACTCGCGCATTTTAATTAATACGGTCATAAAACAAATATCTCGGTCTACATAAAAACATGTGCATCATTGCGGAGCGCAGCACAGGGCCTCACTATAGCACTGTCTCGATAAGCGGGAACTATCGCTACTGTTATCTTTTTATTTCAGAAAACAAAGGACTTAGCGCCATGGCGATCATCTCGGCGTAGGCATCAGCCGAAACGATAGTGACTATATATAAATATATATACTGTACTTTATGAGGTAGACATAGAGACATGGTGCTGGTGAACACGGCACAGCTTATTATTCGAGTTACATTGTTACGGGGTGGATATGCATAGTATACAAGGAATATGCGGATATATGTTAAAAAGGATTAATGAGAAGAATAATCTATCTACTATATAATAATTCACGTCGTGTTTTTATTTATTTACTTATTTATTTATTTATTTATTTATTTATTTATTTATTTATTTATATCTTTCCTGTCACGCTCTATGGGAATAACATAGGAGAAAATTCAGATTTCAAAATGTAAAAAAAAAAGTGGGGTACCTTGCAATTTTTTTTCGGCGAAAAAAAAAGTGGGGTACCTTGCAATCTTTTTCTTCAGTATTTGATAGGGGAAAAATACAACTAATAAGATAGGAGAAAATTCAGATTTCAAAAGGCGAAAAAAAAAGTTGGATACCTTGGAATCTTTTTCTTCAGTATTAGATAGGGGAAAAATGAAGAGGCCAGCGGGGGTTTTCCTGAAGGGCTAACTTACTGCCGTCATTTATCGCACACGTGCACCCGTCATTAATAACCTAATATGCCGTCATTTACAATGACGGCTCGGGACACTAGTAAATGAATAAATAAAATGGACAAACAGATGCAATGTATAATCTAATTGACAGTGAATCTTTCTTGATGATATTAATCAATCAGTCGAATAAGAAGTGAACTACTGTTGTAAAAGAATAATTGTTTGGGATTCATCCGGTAATATTCCTCGCGAACAATCCAGTTGATTGTTCTCTGAAAGTAGCACATGATAGAATTGTAACTATGGAAATAATATAGAAAGAAAACATAGAGTTAGGCATGTCCCCAAGAAGGGAGCTATTCCCCAACCTACCTAACTAAAAGACTTAGCGATTGGGACTCATACGGCAGCTGGATCAGTAAAACACACGTGAAGATCTCAAAATATATTGGAAAAGGAGCATGGAAATTTAATACAAAGATGAACCACATGAAAGCAAGAATTAATAAGCTGTTTTGATACTCTTAGATGCAAATTTTGAATCACCACTGATACCGGTTATAATTGAGCACTTCACAAGTACTCAGGAGATATATCTATGGGTAACTTCGACCGCAAATATTTGAAAGTTTGGGTGCCATAAGAAAGACAAATTAATCAGTCGAAATATTGAGCCAGGTGGCAAAAACGGTGCTCTCAGACAGCGAAGATGTAATACAATGCATGTAAGCAAACATTTTATCACATCGATGCTGTGTTTACGAAAACTCCGGGAAAAAGACCACATAGGCGAAGCAAGTTATGATCATTCATTTCTCGAGACCTTTAGTTAATCTTCCGATTTCCTATTCCAAACCGCACAACCTTTTAATTACAAAGATAATTGACTCACCATAGATCAGCGCGTACTCCCACTCGTGTAAAAATTGCTCGTTTCACCACATGAAACATAAGTGCATTACACTATTAGTCTAATATTTTCATTATTTTCTAAATGTTAAGCTAAGGCATTTTTCAGATATTTTTTTTTTTTTTTTTTTTTGCAGCGAGCTAAGAATCCCATGGACAAACTACAAGCTTCAATTTTTTTGTAAATACATATACATTTCCTTAATCTTAAGACATTTACCACCTAATAAACCTTTCTGGCGGTTTCTTTGCAGTAATTCCACCGCTATCAATTCAGTAATTCACCATTTTAGTTGGCTAACAACATCTTCCCCATACACACTTCGAGACACTTCATTAGCTAATATGAACACGTGAATCACATCGCACTATGAATGTCCAGTGATACACTTCTTGAATACTTAATTGGCTCTGAGAAGTAAGACAGTAAAGGAGATATTTCCTGCCTTGACGTCGTCATTCTTTCATCTCCTCCTCGGAACTAATCTACAGTAGACGAAGTGATGAACCTCAATCGGGGACCTCGCCGGGATTGCGCTGTAACTGATGGTGCCGCCTGCACGGGACGTATACAACTTCTCCAATCTATGCATTTTGGTCTCGCGGGGGATTGCTTATAATTCCTATTCTTCACGCACTGTACCTATGTTTGTTTAAAGTTCGTGCCACTTTCAGAGGAAACAACCACACTGGATCAGATTAGTATAAAGATCACGTTAATTAAATCACAGTGCTCTTGCTGCATCACGAGGAAACATTATGTTTTGTTTACGACTGCCAACTTCGACACATTGTCACAGAGACCACTGCAGTTCGTATTGGACACATTTATTTGATGAGTACACTGCAATAATTGTTTGTGTAGCTCGAGATCCTGCCGTAGGCAACATAATTATCGCATGCACTGGAACACATATCGGCACTTTGCTTTAACTTGGGACTTAAAACATTGAAGCGCTGTCAGATTGGGAATGGTTTCACTGTTGGGAGACGAGACTAGGAGACAGTNAACTAAGCACCGCCCAAGGACACATGGTGCTCACTCGAGGAATAATGTGGAAGATATTTGGCAGAAAATACACGATGACACACTAAGTTTATGACACTCCGCGGCTACAAGCTGGGCACACACAAATGTAAAGTCCTGTGATAGCAAAGATTTGTTGCCTGCTCGCGCGAAGTAATGTTAATTCTGCTCGTTACAAAGTAAGCAAGCTGCTGAGTACAGGGACCAAAGGATTGAATCCCGAAATATAGAGCCAGGCTGAAAAAGCTTTAATAGGACGGACCTCACCCTCCTCTTTCTCTTGACGGGGAAAGGAGGGACGCTAGCGTGCGAAAGCCCTGGGCTCAAAGCCAAGACTAACTTATAACTACGATCTACGCCTTACATCTTAACGGACTACCTTTTTTCAGACTTCGGACGAGAGCCGCGACCAATATTTGTTTACATTCAGAGTGCCGAGCCGTGGACACCCTACCCTCCAAGGCACTTAATCTCGTGACATTGAACAGATGCCTCTACTACCTTCAACGGCTTTTCGCGTCGAACAATGTACCTTCGCGCACGAATGTTGAACGCTACATTCTTACTTGATAAACCTATTTTCTAGAGACACTAATTACTGTCTATGCGTAAACGTAGTGCAAATCTATATTTTTATACGTACATATTTTCCCTTTTTTTGTGAATCTATGTTTTCATAACAACATTACACGCAAAAATCGGGTAATGCCATCATTACACGCTACACTGCATTGCGGTCCATTGTTTGGCCCCTGTTCGGGAACGGCACGCGCTGCCATCGGCTGTAGCTACGTGTTAGATAGGTTGTAGCCAGGACCATATCGGATCACGTTGAGTAAGGTGTTATCAGATTTTTTATCTTGCGCTGGTGACTGAGAGCGCAAGTCCTTGTCCTGATGTTGAGACAATCCGTCATCATACTTGTGAGGAAATATCATACTTGCACCAGTTGACCTCGGCGCATTCATCAGTAGCCGAAATGATATCCTGGGCTACACGTAAGCGTCCAATACATTTCGGCTCAGAGCTCAACCAAAGCGAGTTTGAGTACAGGGGGCAGCAACAGTTCCGAAATAGCTGACATTTGGCCTCTTCCGAGCAGAGACCAAACTTTCTGATTAACATGTTGTCTGCTGCGTGGAGCTTTCGTGTTTCTCTATCCCCCGGGAGGGAAGCGGAGAGAAGTGATAATGTGTTCATTGAAGATTCAAGTATGTATATTTACTTGTCCACCTCAAAAGGAGGGAGGAGTTGAGCAATGTTCATAATTTTTGGAGAGTCAAGTCAGGTGGGTTGCGGTAGATATGAAAAATGCCAGAACGCTAGAATAAGTTGGTCATCAAAAATGACGGGGTTGAATTTGCCCCAGCGCGGGTGATGATCTTACGCCACGAGGCGTTCTAGTTCTCTATATCCTGGTCATCGTAATAAACAGTGGTAATATTATGACCTAGATAAGAGAAATTGTCCACACAGTCGAGATCGACACAATTCATCGACACCACTTACCGGTGGGAAACTAGCTTCTCCCAGGTTTAATGTACATGCAGACAATTTTAAGAGCATTATATGCAATATACTGTTTGGTGGTTTCGTTCTGGGAAACTGCCAGCAATTTTTGCAACCCACTGGAATGGGGAGAGGCAAGGACTACGTCATCAGTAGAAATGAGCGTATTTACTGCATCATTATTGATACGATACCACCCCCCTCCACTTCAGCTGCGTTCAGTTGGGTGTGGATACAATCAATGAAAATATTGAAGAGTAGGCTATAGGGGAGAGTAAGCCTCCTTGTCGTATGCTGTTAGTCATATCAAACGCTGATGACATTGGCACTCCGTGTTTCACAAAGTGTTTCTGAGTGTGGAACCAATACTTTAGCATCTTAAGAATATAAAAGGGCATTTATTTCTTGAGTATACACTGAAATAGAAGTAATTGTATACTAGGTCAAATGCAGCAATGAGAAAGCACAGGTACATAGGAGAGTCACTGTCAGAGAAATGATTGGTGCATGACCTGCTTGAGTGTAAAAATAGCTATTTCCCTTCATGCTGGGCTTTGAAGCCAAAATGATTATCTGCAGTCACCAAGGTCAGTGGCCTTCGTTTCTTAAGCACTAGTTCTACCACTTTCAAAACAAACGTAGCCTGCTACAGGGAGGTGATTGCTCTTGACAGTCACAGATTTTGCATTTTTTACAATGGGCGATGTTATAACCTTCACTAAGTTACCTAGGGGGAACCCGAAGTAACGCAACCGTAAGAAAAATTGTAAGGACCGTTACTAACCTAGGGAGACTATATTTATATGCTCTAGCTTATAGATGTAGTCAGCGCCGGAAGTTGTTATTGAACCTATCGAGCGCTTGACAAATCTCGACTTCAGAATGGTGCATGCGACATTCCAAGAAAGAAAGAAAAAAAGAAAGAAAGAAGAAAATATTCTGTCCACGTCCGTCTATTAAAGTAAATGCCATGGTCAGAAGAGAAGCACCAAGTATGGGATTGCAAGGAGCGAAGTTGGACCTATAAATATAAGCTCTGCAGTTGAAGCATCACCCTTGCGTGCATGCATATACAGATGCTACATTAAATTTTCTTGAAATAAATCCAAGGATACAAAACGAAGACGCTGACCCGACCACAGGGCGTTGGACTCCAAGGGCGTGAGGTCGCGAGGAGCGGCGTGGCACCAAAATACTGGCTGTGCGCAGGAGCTGCCGATTGAGATCGTGACTCCAGAGCAAACAAATCCGCCACAACACCACAGTTCGCCTCTCAACTTCCTCATGCGCTCCACATGTTACTGCCACATACATAATAAATAAAACTGTGTTTGGAAACGCGCAGTAAAACATGAGTCGGTGTAGAGAACCAGTGTAAATAATATTACTCTCCAATTCACAACAGCAACAATACTATACAAGCGAATTAAAATATTGTTGGCTGATCAGTTTTGCTAAAAATGAACGACTATCAGTGTGATGGAAAATAAATATAGGATCTTTTCAAAGTACATTAGAAAGGGTGATATTGCACGAGTGGCAGAGTAGGTAATACGGGAATAGTACCTACATCCCAGAAACAGTGGGTTTAAGTTCAACCAATAAATTGGCGATCCAAATTATCTGAAGGTGCTGCAACGTACAGGCAGCACCGAATAGATTTCATCTATCTAAAGAAATCGTAAGTTCCGATTTAGTATGTGGCCTACGTACCTCACAGAATAGGTATATGATGTTAGCGAAGAATAGGTCAAGATAGGTTCGGTCCAGCTAGAATAAGCAGCTACTCTAACCTACAGGCACACATGGATGAAACTCCGATGCTACCTACGCTCTATACCGGCACTAAATCACCTGTTTATAGATATTTGAATGCATGTAA
>LQNS02278100.1:3979030-3992979 GCA_001587735.2 Parhyale hawaiensis | reverse complement strand
ATACGAAGGTCTGAGGTCCAACACCTAAAACACTTCGACTCGTCGATGTGATGTAAATTTGCTACGTGCGGTCACAGCTATGTTTTATTTCAGTCCTATTGAGTCCTCCCGTTGCATTCTTTGCTTCCTGATAGGTACTGAGTGTTCTAATGCGACGAACACAGCACGAGTATAACATACTTGATGCGTGCCATTATTAGTAGCAATATTCTTGCACTTTTTCAAGCATAGTATGTACTGAGATTCGTTTCTATTAATTATTTAGGGTCCATTAAATACATTCACAACTCTACACTAAACAACTGCTAAACAGGTACCTTTCTTTACAGAAATTCCTAGTCAATACTAGTTGGAGGTCTTCCATTAGAAGTGAACGGAGTCCACAACTCATACACGAAGCAACAGGACCGCGCATCCTCTGCTGCAACTACGACCCGATTTTCAGACTGGACTATGGAAATAATTTTTATGACTTCAGTTCATTTTTAGCTAGCTCAGCATCAGAGTTACCACACCTTGAGAGTTTTCGGAAGAGATCCAGGTGACGTTGCTCATATCACTTCACATGCGTCGAGTCCCGATGGTGGTTTGCTTCCGTTGGATCGCAGCCTGCGCCCAAAGGGAGAGCCAGCGGCGAAGGCAAGTAGTTGAAGGTAATTGAATATCTCAGAAATATCATAGAGAAAGATTGGGAAGAAGTCATTACGCGTTATATTTTGGCATCGTGGAAAGCCGGCTCCACCCCAACGGGGGAGGGAACGCCTTACACAGGCGAAAGAAGAGATATGCGATGCTCACCTCCGTATGGTATACACGGTATTCACAAAAAAAGGAAAACAAGCTGCGACTTAAGCCAACCCTTTATGGCTGCGACCATCAGATGACAAACTCGTCAAATCAGTCGGTGCTTTGTACCCTCAATGACTCATTTTATCATGAAATTCTATGGCAGGATCTGTGTTCGGCCTACAGCTAGCACTAAATGGCTGATTGCAGCCGCGTACATCACCTGGCGCTTAGCGGGCATTTATCTGCAGCATAAACCAGTGCACGTGAATTCTCAATTGTGACATACGGTTAAGTAAACCTTACCTTTACCAAGGATGTAACTCTTAATTCTGAACTTCTAGATGCAACCATTTCGACGTGGAAACCAAATTGCGGGTAAAGAGAGCGTGAAAATGGACGCCTAAACACAGATGACGCTTAATAAGACCACGGTAACTTCTGTAGAACTCCCCACAACATAGGATAAAGCAACTCAATCTGCCAGACCCTACGGCCTTTTGTCTATGCTGTACCCTTAACTCTACAGGGTTGGCTTTTTTGATGTGATTATTATATGTGCGTTTCGCACATACAACATTCCAATGTGTTAGCCTTAACATTCAAATGTATAGACGCATTCCTTGCATCATACGAGTTCAAGTCTGGCGGAAGTAGCCACCGTCTTTCCGGTCAGAAGCTTTCACATAAAGAACATAAAAGGTCGTTTATGACACCGTACAAACTGTGCTTGTTTACCAGAATCGCTAATGTGAGCGACATGCATAATTTTCAATAACCTTCGGATCAGGCTGGAACCTATATCAATAAAAGCTGTCTGTCAGAGCCTGTAACCAGAGTTTCGGAGATACTTGTTTGTCTCCTAAGCGTACAGTAATTTACCAGCGGACTTCCGACTCGATTCTGATGGAAGCAACCGGTGTTCTAAGTGAAGCCGGCAATCATAGATATTAAAAGGCACTTGTGCTATCAAGCGTTAGCTTTGGTATTCGGTAGGTACTTAGCCTTACTGTACCAACATTGTCTACTGCATTCTGCTTGTAGCACTTATTCAGATGTAGACCTCGTACTTTGTTGTCTGCATCTATCAAGTAACATGCTTGCTACTTATTATTGGATCATATTTTCTAAGTCTTGTATAATACAAGATGTAAAGAAACAAGAAGATCTTGGCGACATTCCTTCACCATCCAGCACTGTAGCCTGACTACATTATTCTGCATTGAAGTTCACTCTCATAAACAAGTATGGTGACTACCTCAACTAGAACTCACACACGCCCAGAAATTGAATATATTACAGTGATCCTAATTGTGCCAAGCGGTGAATTGAGACCAAAGTTTTATAGATTTTACCCTCATGTTCAAGTACAAGTTTCAGTACAGATAGAGCACGTTCATAGGGCTCCATTTGGTGAAAGTGTTCAATTATTAAAATTATAAGAATTTATTTCCTAAACAAGCGGCAGAAGCGACAAATCAATGCAAGACTAACACAGTAAACGCGTTTGGATTTAAAACCCAAAGGTACAACTCTGGTACACTGCAAAATCGGATACTCTGGTACAGCTTATCTTGTTACTAAACATAGCTAAATAGCGGCGTGTTCAGACTGCTATAGAGCTCATGTATGAGTCAGTGAGTTGAGTCACTGATCAATACACCAGCTGCTGCTGAGTGTACTGAAGAGACGTTCGTACAGAATCTGGGTACACCTGCACAGGTGACAGGCACATCGTAACGCATCGTAAGCTAACCGACACAGAGCCGGCACAGCCGGGGCCGGAGCACCGGCGTATGTTCAGCTGCGGTCTGCACCTGTGTGCGGAATATATATATGTGTTGCGGCCTGGTCTGCTCCCCAGGGGTTATGTGTGTTACGTATGAGTCATGGGGTGCCAGTGTGTTAGTCATGGGTGCCAGTGTGCTAGTCATGGGTGTCAGTGTGCAAGTCATGGGTGCCGGCGTACTAGTCATGGGTGCCAGTATGCTAGCCATGGGTGCCAGTGTGCTAGTCATGGGTGCCAGTGCACTAGTCATGGGCGCTAGGGTGAGAGTGCATGTAGTCATGGGAACATATAAGACATGGGTGCCAATGTAAGCTGTTATTGCAGTTCTTATTCCAAAGACCATAACCAGCCCGCCAACATGGGCCCCACAGCGTCGTATGTCAGCAAATATTCTATCTCGCCACTTCTGCCACAAGGTCGCGTATTGTTAAGAGTTTGCACAAGTGCTTCTGCTGGTAGGAAAACAAAAAACAAAGCGGGGCAAAGAGACGAAAAAGGAAAAGAGAGTATAGTAGACTTCGCTTCAGAGGAGAGTCCCTTAAGAGGGCACTCCGCTTAAGGTCGCCGCCACACCGACGAGACAAGCGACGCGCAACGCGACAAATTTGTTGCACGACAAAATGTAGCGAAGGGTACAGCAGTCTCCTGTCCCCACCGCCGCAACTGCGATGCCTCGCGACACCCCTGCATTGCTGCAACACGACTTCCGTAAATAGCGCATTGCGTCGCTTGTTGCTCCGGTCTGTCCCCGGCCTTACGCGTGTAATTTGGCGAAAATCAAACTTAAGCGCCTCTATATATTACAAAGTTACGCCGCTTTAGACGACATCCACAAAATGTATTATTTACTTCAATGCAATAATAAGTAGAGCACTCTGAAAGCGCTTACCTGCGCCAAGCAGTGCAGTGTTAACGAAAAAATCCAATTGATCTGACACCAGGAGTTTTTTATCCTCGCAAAAATTTGGTCCCTTGTACCTCTTAACATTAATAATCCTTCCTGTAATTTTCGTGGACATCCCGTTATCACTTCAAGTTACAACCTGACAAACACTACGGCACACAAATTGTCGAACACACAAACGAACACACCGATCATCACAATATACAAATTAGTCGCTTGTGCCTTTTAACATTTCTAATAATTCTTACCACTTTTATGAATATTCGTCCACTACTTCACGAGTTATGCTTTGCCAAACATTATGACAAACAACAGTCAAACACAAACGGACGAACCGATCAGCACCAAAATAATGCTTTGCCAAACATTATGACAAACAACAGTCTAACACAAACGGACGAACCGATCAGCACCAAAATAATGCTTTGCCAAACATTATGACAAACAACAGTCAAACACAAACGGACGAACCGATCAGCACCAAAATAATGCTTTGCCAAACATTATGACAAACAACAGTCAAACACAAACGGACGAACCAATCAGCACCAAAATAATGCTTTGCCAAACATTATGACAAACAACAGTCAAACACAAACGGACGAACCGATCAGCACCAAAATAATGCTCTGCCAAACATTATGACAAACAACAGTCAAACACAAACGGACGAACCGATCAGCACCAAAATATAATTTCGTCATTTGTGTCTTTAAACATCTCTTACAAATCCTGCAAATTTCGTAAGAGTCCTTTCCTACCTTTTTGGGTTATTTTGTTGACAAACAAAATATCAAACGGAGACAAACGAACAAACAGAGACAAATGGACAAACAGATCATCACAAAAATGTTATCATTTGCTCTCGTAACAGTCCTATCAATTTGTGCAAATTTCATAAAGATCAATGCATAACTTTTTGAGTTACGTCACCAAGAAAAAAAAGGTAGGTAAACAAACAAACGTCTGAACGGATTTCGGATTTTCACCATACTAACTCATAAGTTCCTCCTAACACGCCTAATAAACACTGTAAATTTCGCAAATATTCATCGCCATTCATTCATCCACTAGGCGACTGACAAACAATCAGACAGACAGCGAGAGAGAGACACACAAACCTACAGTCAAACGAACACACAAACAAGAATAGACTTACTTATAGACAGACAAACAGACAGACGAATAAAGAGACAAAAAACAAAGACTAAAAAAGAAAGACCGACAGATATACTTACCGAGAGAGACAGACAAAGAGATAGACTACGAGACCGACAAACAAACTTACTCAACAAAAATATAACCTCGTTAGCGGAGGTAGAAATAATTTAGACGCCTAACTGTACAGCATTAGGCTACCATCTTCTCGGCTCATGTATTACCCTAACTCACAACCGCCGTAACATATTTCCAGCGTGAAAGAAAACCCTAGTGATCCAGCGCGACGGTACTATCCAACATGGCGAACTGTTTCGCCTTCAGCCGATACCGGCGACTGCCTGCCTTATATCTCTTAACTTGCATTAAATTCTCATTGTAGTTTGAATAAGTTGTGGGAATTGAGTGAAAATGTGCTTCCTATTGCCTGAATCTATTGGCAAATACGACGACTTTATTTCATCAGGAAAAAGAGAGGTAAAAATATTTTTTCAATCAGTGATTGAAACAATTTTTCAAATTACGAGAGCGCGTGAATGCATACCTGGTTCATCGTAGACAACAGACTATCACCGGGATTTTTTAGTACCTACTAATCTACTGCAAATTGAAAGTACCTACCTATATTCGACTATTACTAGTGACACTTGCTCCACCATATGACACTACGGCTAAGCAGGGTTGGCAAAATCAATATTTTTATTTTGTTTAAACCAAAAACAATTTTTTTCTGTTTTTTCCCGAGTTCTAGGAATTTCATCCAACATTTAAAGGGTTTTCTGCGGTGAAGACACATGTAGCTAGCTAATCATCAAGAATCTTGGTCACTTCATTTCAACTTCCTATTGTAGAAGAATGATTTTAAGATAAAAGGGTTACGAAAAAGCAGTTACCAGAGTACCTGCATTTGCTATGGCTACATTGAACATGGAAACTGCATAAATTCTATGATTTAAAATTGCAATATAAAATCCTTTGAATAGCTTGCACTTTAAATTAAAATTTGACAGAAATAGCAAGCTACGAGCTAATTGATAACAGAGTAATGAACTAAACAAAGTGAAAAAGCTATAGAATCCTTTGAAAAACTTAGACACACTCCAAAATGCAGACATCTTGATGGAAATAGCTAGCTATATACTAGCTAATTAAGAGCACAGTAACGAACAGAAGAAAAACAGCTATATGCCTACATCCTTCTCATGAGCTCACTAGGTACCTAATAGCAACTATTTAACAACTACTCCTAATGTTTAGTAGCTTCTAGCTTACCAGCATATAATTAGACATGCATCTCTGAAATGAAATAATACAAAATTCAATGAGCTATAGGCTTTTAATAAACAGAATCAATAGTTGACCCTAACGGTCCTAACAGTCAAACAGATACCGGAAAAGAAACGCATTAACTCATCCTTTCAGTTGTGTCACCAAAATTGACACTTTCTAAAGTAAAACTGTTTATTTTGAATTGTTTATCAATAAAAACCAAAAAAGTAGCATATAAACCAAAAACATGTTTTTTTTGTTGGTTTAACCCATGTTTTTTTATTTGGTTTAAACCAACCAACCCTGCGGCTAAGATTTCGGTGATGTTCTTCTTTGACAGACACATAGCTACGCTTATGAGGACACCGTAAAATGCCCCGTTATTATCACCCACGAACGAAGTGAGAGAGGTAATAATTTTTTCGTTGAAAATTCAAGTATATTTGTTTGTATATATATATATATATATATATATTTGTATATATAGGTATTTGTCAGTCCACCCAGTAAGTGATAGAAGGAGTTGGGCAATCTTCGTAATTTTTTTGTAGTGAGTTTGGTGGGTTGACCTAAAAGTGACCCATGCCAAAAAGCAAGACCTAGCTGGCTATAAAAAATGACGGCGTTGAATTTTCTTCCACCGGGGCGAATTTGCCTCCAGCGCGGCAGATGGTCTTACGTCGCGAGGCGGTTTATTTTTATCTCCGCCAAGGAGGTTATGTTTTCGTCGTGTTTGTCTGTCTGTCACCAAGATAACTCAAAAAGTTAAGAACCGATTTGGATGAAATTTACAGGGATTGTTAGGAATTTTAGGAGGAACAGATGATTACCTTTTGGTGAAGATATGTCCATCTGTTTGTTTGTTTGTTTGTTTGTTTGTCTGCCTCATTTTTCTCAGTGCCATAACTCAAAAAGTTATGGATGGATATTGATGCAATTAACATGAGCTGTTGGGTATATAACAAAGAGTAAATAGCCAAATTTTGATAATGATTGGTTCGTTTGTTTGACATTGTTTTCAATCTTATGCTTCTCAGCACAATAGGCTAACTCAAAAAATAATGAATGGATCTTTATGAAATTAATAGGGGTTGTTAGTAATGTTAAAAGACATAAATCACTAAATTTTGGTACACATCAGTTTGTTCGTTTGTATGTTTTGCTCATGTTTGTCATAACGTTTGTTAGCAGTATAACTCAAAAAGTTGTGAACGGATCTTCAAGAAAATTGCACAAGCTGTTATTACTATCAACAGGCACAAATGATTAGATTTTGGAGTTTATACAAAGAAAATTATGGTTTCAGAGCGAATTTGATTTTTTTCTACCGTTGCCTCGCTTGGCGGAGATGTGCGTTCTCAGAGTGCTCTAGTTTCCTATGTTATTATTCAGAGATCTCAAGGGGGGGGGGGCCACTCTGCCCTAACTTTGTTGGATAAGGCATCCATATAAAAAACTAAGCTTAGCTGGATATCAAAAATGACTTCGTTGAATTTGCCTCCACCGCGGGTGATGGTCTTACGCCACGAGGCGTTCTATTTGTGAACTGAGTGCGGGGAGCAAACTACTCTAGCAAGAACAGAACTTCACCAAGTTATTTAGCCTTCAAATAGTTATCCGCCGCACGGCTTAATAATAGAAAACGACATTTTTACTCCGGATAAGAACACATGGGTTTAGATAGGCAAACCAAAGGGTGTAGCGTCTTATTATCCAGATGCCACTGTACACGACAAAAGAAACTTCTGCACAGAATTTGATATAACTCTCGAGGGATAATAGGTGGCTTACCGGTAGGTACCTCACGGAGCACAAGGAAAAACAAAGAAAAGCCAGCTAACTTTATAAACTGGGTTTGACATCCAGAATTGCGGACAGATGCAACGACCCCTGCGACAGGATACCGTACTCGAATTGCCTCAGGGTGCATAAAGGCCATCACATGCTCACACAGACAGGACACGCTAGGACATCACATCGAATTAAGAGGCAGAGTGTCTGTCCATGAGATTTATGGATGCTAGGGTGAGGAATGGAACAAGGGCAACACAAATGAACACTTAATAAATGGGATTCAGTGCCAGCAATGAGAACAAAAAAAACTGAAAATACACCTAATGGTGTACATTTTTTAAAAGAGGCACAATCGTGACCCAAACTGTTCCTCACACGGCCAGGCTGCAGAGCATAAGTCACCGACACACCGTGAAGTGTCACACATCCAAAACTTTCCTCGCATGGCCAGGGAAGAAAGTGAGCCTAATATAATAGCGGCTCGGCTCCGAGCAGCAATCAATGAAAGTCGGAACATCACGCACACTTGCCGCTCACGCCGCTGCTCCTGTGCGCTCCAACGTTGCTACATACATTGAGGAACGGCTCTATTTCGTATAATGTATGTGAGAGGAGAAACGTTCCTGGAGCTACTGTATGTAAAAGTAGAATTGGGGTAGTTATTCAAAACGAAGTCTCCCTATGCACAACTATGGTGTTTCAAGTGAGGAAAAGGAAGGGACGTGTAGTACGTTGATAGTAAAGGGGAACCCTTGCACGTGGGTGCATCTACGCCCATAGGAATAGCACGTCAAAGAAGAAGAGGAATAACAGAACTTATCAGCAGTATGAAAATGAAACGAAGCAAAGTGGGTACGAAAGACAACCGTTCCGAGGGCCTAGCTAATGGCTAAGGTGGCCTACAAAGCCCTGTTTGGATATTCTACTACATGTGTACAAAGGTATTTAATGAGTTTCTCTGTAAACCTAAACTCAAATGGGACCACTGATTTTTACAGAAATTATCAACTCCAGTTGGGCAAGCATTTTCGCTTGGTCAATGCTTAGCTATGAAAGATGGTTGAATATTTAAGTTATTATTGATTGCCCTCACATACAGGTTCGACTAGCCCTGACAGCAGTGCAAGGATTCTTCAGAACATAAAACCGTACCAGCAGGCATGTGATCATCGTGCAAAGCTTACAAGCAATGAGCAAAAATGCTCTGATAGAACAAATACGGCACGAAACGCGAACATGGCGCAACTCCGCAAAACTAAGCGCATACGCAGGGAAGAATCAAAGCGCCATACTCAGAGGCATCAGTAACAGCAAGCACGGTACACAAGAGATTTCAAAATGAGTTTGCAACGCGCCTAACGTGCTAAAAAGAAAACAGCTCATCGTCAACGGAGACCTGGAGATCAATCATTTAGAGCAGTGGCTTCCAAAGTTCAGTTTCTACAGACCCCCGTGAAATCGCCCTGAAGCACACGGATCCCCCGCCATTAAAATGGCATCAGCTTAGAATATCACGTACTGAATGAGTATTGTAGCTCTCGATGGTTTCCAGGCTATTGCTGTTCAGGTAATACAGAACGGCAGAGGCATAACAACATACGCCAAGCATATAATTACTATTGGACCCGCGCGTGAAAAATTCACGCAATAGTCGATATATTTGCTTAATAAAGGCCGGTGCAAAAGCTTCTCTTCTTTGACTTGCTTCTTCTTCACCACAAGAAATTTGTGATGACTGATGACACGTCTTCATTGATTGTACTTTTCTTACTAAAATCAAGGATGTTCTAACAGGGAGGAGCGCACCCTCTCTATTTACACTACAGGAGCGTTTCGAGTAAACTTTCCCCTTCAACTGGCTGAGTGGCATATCCAATCGGAGAGCGGCATTGCCTCACATAGCCTGTATAGGAAGGAGTCCTGAGCTCAAATATTTATAGCCATCGACGAAATTCCGAGCATATGGAAGTATGCACAAGAAACTTGTATCCTGTATACCATCTGATAATGAAAGTAACAAGGTGAGCAGTGGGATATAAATCTTCAGACACGATTTTCTTGCAAAAATATTGAAGAACTGCCTGTCTGTATCTTCCTTAATTATATGTGCTGACCACTGCCTTCGTCTTACTGCATGAGAGCAGTTCAGCCACTTCAAGTACTTCAAACGCCAGCTTCGATCACTTAACAAAACCATGTGTTTACTCGCCCAGAGAGTGTTCGGGCTTGCTCTTCCCATTAGAAGCTCCTTGACTAAAATACATATAAAGGAAAACGCAACGACGGCAAACTCATTATCTTAAGAGATGCGTGCTTTCTTTTGAGCAGTACACTTCAATTCGTCTTCAGCACACTCTTTTCTTCCCTTAGATGACATGCAAAATATTCACTTACTACTACTAAGTTACTACTACTTACTACTAAGCGCTGAAACATCACCGAATTTCATTTCCGCTGCGTAGCTATCCAGAATACACAGTGAAATAGTTTCAGCAAAACTAAATTTTCGCTCCCGAAAAGTTGTAATAAAGTATTACTACGTCTACTACACAGGAAAAAATCGGTTCCTCGACGCTTCGCTGATCTGCTACAAAATGTGTAGGTACATCGTAAACTAGAAGAAAATATAATTTCGATGTAGAGAAAAAGTAATGAATATCAGACTCCACGGCAACGGCAAGAGAAGCTAGAAGAGCAAGAACTGCATTCATTGTTAATAACGATAAATACCGTATTCCAAATTTAGCCTTCTTCTGCAATATGGGGAACAGGATCGCCAAAATTTCCAACGAGGCAAGAAATGAATTCAGAAATAAAAGGGTAAGGATTTCAATTAACCTTGTGCAACCTCGTCATCGTTGATTACGAAATCTGCATCCTGGCCTATTTTTCGCTTAGGTATCTATTTCATTAAGAGCGGACACGAAATAAATAAATATTGGATGAAGGAAACCTCAGAAGAGAGTACGAACGACGATGCAACGGAGTGCTTAGAGAAGCTGTATATATGTATCTAATCGATGAAAATAAAGGACATCCAGGTTCCACGTATTTAATTAACATAAAATAATGCTTCTTCTGGATTACGAATTTTATTTTTACCAAGCTTTCGACATTCTTAGCGAATGTCGTTGTCAAGATGGGAACTTCATAACTCTTTGGTCCGCTACATATGATATGCAACTAGCTGTTATCAAAGATACGTTTAAAAAATTAATACACTATACATAATTGGAGAGGCTGGTCGAAAATTCACAACTTGTTTATTACAGGTCTATAGATTTCTGATATTTATTGATATCTGTTATAACATTTTTGATTGCATTGAGAAAACGTAGATTCTCAGAAGCGTCTTTGTTTTGTCTGTTAACATTGCTGTAGAATTTAAAAGTCTGACCAATTGATCGAATGGCCCGTGTCTGCATTGAGTGAACTTCAACGTTGGAAAAGAAATAATTTTTCCTATCTATTCTTAAGAGCGTGACACGGAATATAAAAATAAATAAAAAATATATAACTAAATATATAATCACACGATGGTCATTCTTAGTGTTAGATTCATGTCACAGTCACGTGACATACCAGCAAGCCCATTATCCACATACAGAGAGTTTTCACCTTTAACTCTCTTGAATTTAATTTGAGTCGCTCAAAATGACTATTTGCATTGAATGGTGGTTAACACATGCTGTTCTCGCCGTTATTGAAATAGAAAAAGGTAAATTTTGGTGATCGGGTAAAAGCATTTAGGGGTCACTAAACCGTTGTTAAAATTCATCAATTTCAATAAATTGATGCAAAATATCATAAGCTGTTTGAACTTATATTTTTCCTCCTATAAAATTAAAATATTCTGTAATTATTATCATCTATAGGATAAAAACAATGTGATATTGCCACGGAAGCTTCAAACGTTATGAACGAGTTGGGGGTCCGTGCGTGAACCAGAGGGGGTCCGTAGGTTTATATGCACTCCGAAAGGGAAACACTGATTTAGAGCGTGTGAGCAGGTGCCTAGAGAGTCGCTAAAGTTTCAGATGAACAACATGGAAACGTTTTGCATGCGTGAATTGGAAATTAATTTAACAGTCAATCGGCGGTATCAACGCAGCATAGTAATGCTGCTCAGTACGCCATGGTGTCAAATCACAGAATGAGGAGAGGCAACAAGCAGAGGCCAGGTATAGGAAATCCTTTTGGAATCCTCAGCAACTCAAGCAAGCAAAGTACGCGTAGACGAACCTATGTACATAACGTACGCACAGGATTCATCCAGACACACGTCAGTTTGATTTTCAAAAATGCCAGCTAGGTGATAGTTTGAAAAAGTAGATACAGTAATATATAACCTACATCGACCATAGCAAAATGGCAAATATACCATAGACTCAAACAACTAGTAGCCTTGAAGAAACTGTCGCTCTCGGGAAAAGAAGTCAATATTGGCAATGCTGGAACCATTCTCCCCAAGAGTAACCAATCTTGAAGCATGAACAAATCGCACTGCGGACGAAACCAATGATGGCACAACAAATAGTTCGTCGCAGGAGTAACCAAGGATCACAAATGAGTCAATTGCCAGAAGACGATCCTGTCGTCACGGTCTGGCTGACAAGCGAGGCGAGTGCTGACAAGCACACTGCAAGCGGCGGCGAAGACTCCAGGGAAGATTGTACATCATTGTTTGGGGAGAACAAAGGAGCTCCTGAGGAGACAATAGGCACAGACTATCGCTTCGGTCCCTTCTTTTCAATCATCGAAACTTGCGACCTTCGGCACCTTACCTTAGCGTATGTGTGCTATTGCAGCCCCTGGGGTACTGTAACATCAACGGGCGCACCGGCGCATTACCAAGGGGCGCACTGACGCATCACCAACGGGCGCACTGGCGCAACACCAAGGGGCGCACTGACACAACACCAAAGGGCGCACTAATGTAACACCACGAACACATTAGGCTATATACGATTGATGTATCAGCCGATCCACAGTGGCGCACTGAAAATCCATAATTGAAGTTCCAGAAAGTGAAGGCTCGGCGGATTAGGTTATCTTGTTGGCAGTGTGGGAACTAAAGACGCCTCCACATTTTTAAGGCGGACTGGGGACCAACCTCCACGCACCCAAATCCAAGAAGTAGCCTATTATACACCATTATTCTGGTAGGAATTCGTTCATTTTAGGTACACGATTTTACTACCCTATAACAGCCGCCACAACCATTTTTTTATAGCTTGATTTATTTCTAAAATGCTCGTGAGAATGGGAGGGTATTTAAACGGAGCTGCTAGGACTGATCTATCCTGATTTTAAGAAAAGCACTTCGCCTTGCCTAATCAAGTTTCTACTACCAACTCAAGTAGTTCATCTTACGAAAACCACTAGGTATTACGAGAACGAAATTCAACCTTTAACTTTCTTTTTCGTGGACACCCGATCGACATGCCTGGGGATCAGCATCAGCACGCTCAGAGATACAAACGACATAAGAGCATAAAATTGAAAAAAGAGATAGTTTTTAACGACTGTGACTATAAAATTCTTGTGATGCTACTAACATGATTAAACAAAGAAATGATTTACACATCGTGGTGACATAACGACGTAATGTTGAAATGTGTTGTGGTAACACAGAGCAGTTAAACTATGCAAAGCTAGTATCTAGGGAAACGAATAATTTGCCACCTATTAGTAAAGCGGTGAACAATTCTTTGGAATCAATGAGGGTAGAAGTAACAAAAAAGCCACAGTTTCAATTCACGAGGACTTCTCCAGTTCCAACCCTAATGCGACAGTGGGCACTCCACGGCTTGACCACAGGCAAGGCCATAGACCGTAAGCCCGCGTTTTGTTTAAAGCCCCTATAGATAATAATAATAATAACATGTATTTCTCCACAGGCGGGAGGTATTCTTGGATTATTATATTACAGCTTACATTAAAAATTGTGTGTACATTCATTTGTTGGAAATATTACAGTTATATATTCACAACCTAATCTATATGGCTCAGTGCCACCACATACCAAACGAGTTAACTGGACTGACTCCGCAATAGAGCTACCTAACAATCACGCTCGCGCAAGAAGCAAAGTAAGATATAATTGTTTCTACTAATATTAACAATACTGCTTGTTCACTTAAAGTAAGGTAAATGGAAAATGCAGTAGCTAATTGCTTCCCGAGGAAAGATCTACATGGTTCAACACTATTTCACCTGACTGCTTAAATACTATTACATACAATTACA
>LQNS02278100.1:3579640-3593019 GCA_001587735.2 Parhyale hawaiensis | reverse complement strand
ACACCTTGTACATCATTTGGAGAGCAATAACCTGCTTACGTCAAATCAACACGGCTTTCGCCATAAACGTTCAACCACCTCGCAGTTGCTTGAGCATTATGACTCTATTCTAGACCTACTACGCCAAGGCAATAATGTGGATGTAATATATTTAGATTTTGCCAAAGCTTTCGATAAAGTGGATCATGAAATATTGTTACTCAAACTCCTCAACATAGGCATCCGATCGAAGCTTTCCTGAAAAACCAAACCCAAAGTGTAATTATAAATAATAAAGTGTCCAAACGACAGCCGGTGCTCAGTGGAGTCCCACAAGGCACCGTGCTTGGCCCAATACTCTTCCTCAT
Organism: Parhyale hawaiensis; assembly: GCA_001587735.2. NCBI lineage: Eukaryota > Metazoa > Arthropoda > Malacostraca > Amphipoda > Hyalidae > Parhyale > Parhyale hawaiensis. Next base: position 3,592,672 of record LQNS02278100.1, on the reverse strand, counting down.
CAGGATAAATGATGTGGGACACCAATGCAAGTTTGCCACTCCGTCATCGTTCGCTGATGACACACGGATATTAGCAGCGGTACAATCAACGGCAGACGTACGGAATGTGCAACTAGATCTAACCAACATCTTTCACTGGACGTCGGTTAACAACATGACCTTCAACGAATCAAAATTTGAAATCGGGCGAAATCGAGAGTAAGCAAATTTTAAGAGATCTTGGGGTGAGAATACAAGATAATGCCACTTTTGAAGATCACGTGGCTCGAGTTATTACTATAGGCAAGAAGTGGAGCGGATGGGTGCTTCGAACTTTCTCTTCACGAAAGGCACACACAATGCGCATCTTATGGAAACAATTAATACTACCGAGGATTGAATACTGTTCACCTCTTTGGATGCCAAGCAAGCGGAAAGACTTAGAGCGCCTTGAGGCTATCCAGCGATCGCTTACTGCCAAAATCCGGGGCATGCAAGATTTATAAACTATCACGAAAGACTTGCTCAACTTCAAGTGTACTCCATTCAAAGGAGATTCGAGCGCTTTACGATCATATATGTCTGGAAAATACTAGAAGGCATTACTGGCAACGTCAATGGACGAATCCAGGCCAGACACTCAGACCGTATTGGTCGCACTTGTGACGTGCGAATTCCGATCAAAACTGGTGGTGATGCGATAGCCAAAAAGTATTCTAATAGTTTCTGAGTCCGAGGGGCGAGATTATTCAACAAAATGCCTCGTCACATTCGCAATGTCACCGGTACAGAGACTGCGAAATTTAAACACTTACTGGACGCATGCATACTGAAAGTGCCAGATAAACCTGCTGTATGCGGCTACGTGAATTGTGGGGATAACTCGCTGTTAGGCATCCCGCTAGTCACGGACTGCAGCATCACCTCTGCGTAAGATGGGTTGCGTGCATAACGCCACCTGGACTTCGTCCGAAGTATCATCAAGTAAGTAACCCACATGAGCTTCTACTCTGAGGTTCATTCCAACTTGAGAATAACGCCCAGGAAGGCCGACTTTTTTTGTGAGGATTTCGTTCTTCCCCATTTAGAAATTATTGCTGGCAAAGTAATGACAAAAGTTCCAATTTAATCCGTTTCGATCAAAGAGAACTCGTCCACATAGGGGAAGGGATTTGCCATATGCTGTCTAATGTTCATAATTCATACTTTTAGATGACTAGGCTAACAAAATGGAGGGCAGAATAATTTCAGATCAATTAACACGTAACATGACCGCAGCTACAGAAGTGGTGGCTTCAACTCCTTCTTCTGCAGCCACTGAAGTAAAGGTTTGATTAATGGGATCGGCGGAGCTCGACCTAGTTGGAACTTGTCAGGTACGTTAGTATCTTTGTCACCTTGAATGAAGCTTCAGGCGTTAATCTCAAATCGATTATCCCTGATACACCCAGAAACTCAATCTTGCACCATGAATTAGAGTTTTCGGCCGTCTCAAACGTAATCGTCTAGCTGCTGGCATATGCATACCGTTAGAAGTGGCGAAAGCAAAGCTCTCGTGTAAAGTTTTGGTCAAGCCAAGCCTGGAAATTTACATCATAGATTCTAGAGCAAAGGGAAGCTCAATGACCTTCTGTTATTTGATACTTCAGCTAGGTGAAGGTAAAATCATCTTGATTGCTCATAGCAAGTCGGAAATCAACATATAGGTCCCTGATGCAAATAGTTGCCCGCTGGAACCAGAGGAGTGACCACTTGCAGTCGGCAACGGATTTTCAGCGCTATGTCACCAGCAACGGAACGCTTACGTACTTACAACTTGGTCATCAAACCGTGGCTATTACTTGTTATGGTCAGTGCCATCGCAATATTTGTGAACGCCACATTCTGGCTCAGTATGCCATGCACCAAAAAATTCACTTATCTCGTGGAGTCTCGTGGAGAAGCGATCTCGAGCACCAACACATGCGAGCGTAGCACTCTAACAGCTTCCATTATAGCGTGGGCTGGGGCTCATTGAACCGAGTTTCAGGCGTGACGGAGGCAACGCTGTAGTCTGATGGTTCAGACAAGTCATGCATAGCGGGCTCGTATTCACCGCACCCGTCGATGATACCATGTTGATACAAAATTTACATGAATATTTAGGCAAGTTAAAAATAACAGATTATTATCTTTTGGTAAAGATTGGCCCATCCGTGTGTTTGCTCGTTTTTCTACCTTTTATTTTTTTGTTTTGTTTTCTTAGCTCCAAATCTCAAAAATTCATGAACGGATTTCTATCAAATTTACAAGAGTTCTTAAGTAATGTATATTGCGAAGAGTAAATAGCCAAATTTTGGTGATGATCTGTTCGTTCTTTCGTTTGTTTGTCTCTGAGTTTGATGCTTACTTGCAAGCAAAGTATCTAAAGTTATGAACGGATCTTTGTGAAATTAGTTTGAATTATGAATTCAACGCATCTAAATCCCTGCAAAAAATTATGAACATTGCTAAACTCATTCTGCCTCTTTTCTGGGTGGAGTTACAAATTCAACGTCGTCAGTCCTGATGGCCAGCTAACTCAAAATTCTTACAATTTTTCACATCTCAGACAATCCAGCTGACTGCCTGAAAAAAAAATATTATTATGAGTCACCTCATTCCGCCTCACTTTGGGTGGACAGAAAACAACATTCATCGCCGTTATTTTTGATAGTCAACTAATTGTAGTTTTTGGTATTGATCACATCTAGTTGAACCCATCGGACTCTCTGCAAAAAATTGTGAACATTGTTCAACTCCTTCTACCTCTATTTCGGTAGACAGAAAATATATATATATTGGACTACTACGCCTCGTGGCGTAATACCATCACCCTCAGTAGGGGCACATTCAACCCCCATTTTAGATGACCGGCTAATTCTAGTTTTTTGGCATTATTCACATCTAAGTCAAAGCAACTGACTCCCTAAAAATCTGCCTCTTTTCGGGTGGAGTCATAGATTCATCGTCGTCGTTTTTTATGGCCATCTAACTTGAAATTCTTGTTCTATTTCGCATCACAGTCAACCAACAAGACTGCATAAAAAAGTTAGCAGTTAGCATTATGACTCAACTCCTTCTGTCTCTTATTTTGAAATTGGGTGGACAGACAACAAAATTCATAGCCGTCATTTTTGATGGCCAACTAATGACAAAAGCTTGGTGATGATCAGTTGATCCGTTTCCGTCGTTGCCAATGTTTGTCAAAGTTTTGTCAGAATATGACTTAAAAAGCTTAGGACTGCTTCCCAAGATGCAGAAGCTGTTGTTACGGTTATGAGGCACGATCGACCAAGTTTTGGTGATGAAAAACAGGAAATCCTAATCTTAGGTTAAATTTGAAATTAAACACTGTCATGTTGGCTGGGGGGAGGGAAGGCAAGGGCTCTTTGAGTATAGTAAAGTGGGGTGAAAATCTATTTATTCACATTAGGGGTTATTCATTTTTTACCCCACTTTATCATATTGAGAAAGTAATGTATAAATTAATGAAAAAGTAAAGAGTAATGAAGAAATATTGAATTTCAGTGGTGAAGAATTATATGACGGAAGTCATGACAGAAGTGACGAAGTAAGTACTGAAAGACATAATGAAGCGCTGTAGGAAGTCGTGAAGTAATGACGAGATGAAACTGAGCTGCAGAAAACTATGAAAAAAGAAACGAAGGGAATAACGGAATAAACAGCGATGGAAGTTTGAAAGGAATAACGAATGAAGTAACAAAAGAAGTCGGGGAATTTATAATGAAGGATATAAACATGGAATGAAGTATTGGAGTATTTTATTTGCTTATAATAACATCTATACATGCAGAATGTACAACAAAGTTTTCAATTCACCCATTCCACTTCAAAATAAATAATTTCGTTTCTAATTTTGCATAAAGGTTGCCTTATTTCGTTTCAAATTTTGCATAAAGGCTGCCTTATTTCGTATCCAGTACATCATAATTAACTCACATTAATTGAAAAAAATTTGAACAATTTTTTGTGGTAGATCTATGTATGTAGGTAACTCTTGAGTTTCTGTTTAGTTTATAGATTGTTTCGTAACATTACAATGTCTGTTGCTTATGATATTACAGGAGTTATTTGGTATATCAAGAAGACTAAGAAGAGTAACTGACTAAATTTTTGTGATAATCTGTGTGTATGTGTATGTCTCAGTGTTACCTCTGTGTTTGATCTTATGTTTGTTACCATAATAACTCCAAAAGTTTTGTGAACGGATCTTTTTAAAAACTACAACAATTATTAGGAGCAATATAAGACACAATTGATGCAATATTTTTTTTTTTAGTGATGATCGTTTCATTATTTTGTGTGTTTGAACTCTGAAAACAAGTGAAATGACTTTGTGTTGATAATTTTGTTCCTTTTTACTTATCGTCTATTTATTTTTGGCTTTGTTTTCCCTTTCTTACTTGGGTATCACTCTATCGGCAGACTCGTTTATTGAGTTCCCTGCTTTGCCCTACAAGTTCCTGTTGTCGAGCCTAGTAATTTGACGCTCGTAACAGTACTTGACTCTTAGGTCCAACTGGCTTCTGACGCTGGCGGCCAAAAATGGGAAAAATGGGATTTTCTCAAGAGCTGTTATGAACATGTCCAGACACGGTCATGCAGGCAAGCGCCAAGTGCGTCCCTGCCGTATCCACGATACCTTCTCCGCAGGAAAGGTATGTTTGGTACTTGGGAATTTCCTTCTTCAGGAGGAAAAGAACAGCTCTGATAAAATCCCATTTTTCCGTTGCCGACTTTTAGCCGCCAGCGTCAGACCTAAAAGTCAAGTACTGTTGCGGTCTAGGGTACAGCGATACCCCTGGCCGGATGTCCATCCCGCAGCGGATTTTTCACAGCTTCGCGAACATCGGTTGTCCTTAGTTTGCTCGACTGAAGTTGAGCCTTAAAGTCAGGTGAACACGAGCGACTTTCGTCAGCGCTATCTGTATAGAGTCAACTCAATTAATCCCATTACGTTACCCCGACACAGCGTCAAATTGAGCATAATTAAACTGTCCAAAGAATTGTTGACCTTCTCGGCCTGTAGCAACAATTTTTGAACTAAAGTAAGTACGAAGTAAGTAAGCATTGGCTGAGCATAGTCTTTTCTTCCTCAGATACCTAAATGATACTAACATAATGGCAATAGCTCATAGAGGGCCTAGGCGTGAGTCCCGGTGTCTCTCTGGGAATGGGCCTGTTGGTCTGTCTACTGCCGCCTATCTAAAGTAGTCACTGGTAAACTTTCAACTATCTCTGCTAATTTTAAGCGAGTTGTTGGTTAGCAGTTTTCCAATCCATTATGTGGCAGTTGATGTAGGTATTTGTTGGGAGAATATTACATTTTACCAAGCTTCTTTTTGCAATACGGTATTTTGTACGCAATGAGCATGAAACTATTCACGAAGGTGTGCGAACAGCCTTGCATTGACAAGTTTGGGGTTTAACTATATGGGAGGATTAAAGCTATATAATAATGTGTAATACAAGCCTCGTATTATTGTCTGTGATTATTATTGATTCAACAGAGCTGGGAACTTTTCATGTCTCTAACCAGAAGTCGAAGCAATTCTCACCCAATTCTCTGGTTCGATTGGGCAGCGAAAGTATACCTTTGAGGCTTGACTTCTCCGAATCGCCAGACAGGAGCCCTGGCTTCGACTGGAGTGAAGTTTAAGGCGTTGACTGTCAATCAGTTAGCTGTGACACTTCCACGAACACCGTCTTACTCCGTCAATGGAGGTTTCACTCAGCTCAACAGAGCCGGGCTGCTTCTAGCACCTCCACCACGGTTCAAAGTGGCCAAGCGAAAGTGCCTGTCGGCAATGCGGTCAAGTCAAGCGGGCTTGGCTTAATCGACGCTGACGACCAAATCGAACGCGCCCAACGAGTGCCCAGATGGCAGCGCTCGCGTCTCAAGTATGGCCTGAGTTTGATATTTACAGCAATATATGCTTATGACTTTTGCAAGACATCAGTTAAAAGTTGACCTATATTTTATGTGTAAATCAATAATCACTGTAAATATAGCTGGATTGCTGCCTATAGGGGATTGCTAAGTATTTAAATACATTTTAAAACTGTAATTAGTATTTATTGTCTGAAGATGGCATTACTTCAAATACTAAAGAATACGACGAGAAGCACAATTAGAAATTTAATTACCCACGACGCGTTTCGCCGTACCTCAGCTCATCAGGTGGGAGGGTCGAAGATCGTCGAATTTTAAGACGTTAAGATTTTCTGAAAATTTGACAGAATGTCACATAAGATGTAGTTATGATACCGAGTTATCCAAAGCTTTAAAAATAATTTTCCAAATTGAAGAAACATTTGCCTGTTTGAAAATTATTTTTAAAGCTTTGGATTACTTCGATCCTCTCACCTGATGAGCCAAGGTAGGTCACAACTCATTAAGGAATGAAGAAATGAGTGAAAGGAAAATTTTTACCTGGAAGATCAGATAGCAAAGTTCACGTTTTAGAAACTACCTTTCAATGTCCATGACCTGATAGCGTTCAAGAACAATACTACTATCCAATTCTGAGTTTGTGTGGATTGTGATAGCAATATTGGCGCTAGATAATAACGATGGAGTTAGTTGGCAAAAGTCGAATTTTGACTTTTGGTCCTTCAGTTTTTTCTGACTCCGACAACTGATATTTCCAGGGGGGCTGCCCTTCTCAATAGAATTAGTAATAAGCTTGACTATTAATTTTGACCAACTAAACTCCTTTAAAATATTTATATACTAGAGTACCCGAGCTGTCAAAAATGACAGCGAAGAATCGCTGAAGACACTTTTTCATTAAACTTGCTTTTGTTTCTAATGTTCTGCAGGATACGCTGCAACAGCCGACTCAAATCAGTACTATATAATAATTCACGTCGTGTTTTTATTTAATTATTTATTTATTTATTTATATATTTATATCTTTCCTGTCACGCTCTATGGGAATAACATAGGAGAAAATTCAGATTTCAAAATGTAAAAAAAAAAGTGTTTTACCTTGGAATCTTTTTCTTCAGTATTAGATAGGGAAAAAATAGAACTAATAACATAGGAGAAAATTCAGATTTCAAAATGTAAAAAGAAAAATAGGGTACCTTGGAATCTTTTTCTTCAGTATTAGATAGGGGAAAAATGAGGAAGCCCAAAAGACGGCAGGGGTTTTCGTGAAGTGTTAATTTTTTGCCGTCATTTATAATGACGGCACGGGCCACTAGTATGTCATAAAAGTGCTCTCTTTTTCAATTCATCCAAGCAGCACAAGCGTCCCCTACCTTAGGCGACGTGCAGAAAAATCTTCAATTATCAAGCAGCAAAACATTACTGAATTTAATTAAATTCCCCGCAGCGTATTCTAGATACCGAAGGATTATTCTTTAGTACATCTAAGTTTTTCTCTTGAAGCGAAAACTGCTCCGGCAAAGAAAGACAGCAAGTTCGAAGAAATAATTGTGTCTACTGCCCCTTCAAAAAATCGTATCGGCTTCGTTCATCATCTACTGAATTTATACTTCGTGAACTCAGAGCAAGCAGCTAAGAGAAGCTGCAAATATCTTTATTTAGAGGGATAAGAATCCCACATTCGCCATCTTCTGCAATCAGGTCATCAATCTCTATGAAAACGCAACTTATTTCAAAATCTGCAAGCTGGCCTATTTTCGCCTATCTATTTCATTAAGAAGCGGACACAAAATAAATAAACACACGAAGCGTTTCATTATATTAGGATGTAAGCTTTAAAAAGAAATTAGACATTTAGAGCGGTATTTTGCATCATTAGTATCGTTTCGGACCTAATACTTTCATATATTCATGATTCATAAATAAGTGCAATTTTGCAAATCTGCTACGTCATGCTAAATACTGAATGACAAAAATATAAACGCGCCATAAATGAAAATATATTCTTGGTATTTGCTATTGATTCCTACAGAATTTGCACCATTTGTTATATGAAATTACTATCTACATACCTCCGACAAGGAAGTTATGTTTTTGTCGAGTTTGTCTCTCTGTCTCTCTGCCTGTTTATCTGTTTTTCACCAAGATAACTCATAAATTATACACGGATCTTTGCGAAATTCATTAGGATTGCTCAGCATGTTTTGAGGAACAGATCATTCATTTTTGGTGAAGATCCTTTCAACAGTTTGTTTGTCTCTTAGTCTACATATTATTTTGGTAGCACAACTCAAACAGGTATAAACGGATTCATGACAGGCAAAGTTTTAGTAAACAAAGTATTGCCACGCAAAGTATTTACCGGGTAAAGTATTTACGTGACCAAGAGTTTACCAGGCAAAGTATTTACACGGCAAAATATTTACCAGCCAAAGTATTTGCCAAGCAAATAATATACCGGGCAAAGTATTTACCAGGCCAAATATTTTCGGAGCAAAATATTTAGTGGACAAATTATCTAGCGGAAAAGCATTTTTTCGGCATAGTATTTTTCGAGCAAAGTATTTACTAAATAAAGTAATTACCAGGCAAAATATTCACCGAGCCAAGTATTTACTGGGCAGAGAATTTACCGGGCAAAGCATTTTCCGGGCAAATATTTACTAGCCAAGGTATTATCAGGTAAAGTATTTACCAGGCCAAGTATTTTTGCCGGGTAAAGTATTTACTTGGACAAGTATTTACAGGACAAAATATTTACCGGGCGAACTATTTACCAAGAAAAGTATTCACCAGGCAAAGTTTTTACCAGACAAAGTATGTACGGGAAAAGTATTTACCAGAGAAAGTGTTTACTAGTCTAAGTATTTATTAGGTTAAGTATCTACCAGGCAAAGTACTTACAAGGCAAAGTATTTACCAAGCGATGAACTGATCTGCTCCCAACTCGCGCCTGTGCACCAACACTCTACGGTGGAGATAGCGCTACGCCAACGCCTGAAATAACGTCTGAATATTGAACCTAACGCCCCAACCCAAAAAGTCTAGATCAAGAGAAGAAAAGAAATAGAAAAAAATAGTCAACGAGGTGATTGTGCAAGCATCAGTAGCAACAGCAGCACCTGGGAGACGTTGAGTTAGTTGAGGCATGAAACACAGTGGATTAGGGTGGCCTCGACAGATTTGGCGGTTGGTTATTCCAGGTGGAGGGGTTCGTATTTGTGTGGGGTGTTGCTCCCAATGTTTGTCAAGATGATATTTGAACGTATTGACCGTCTCTGCACTAACAACTCCAGAGGGGAGTCTGTTCCAAATATTCACAATGAATTGCTGGCTTAAAGTTATTCATCGGACTTGGTGTTTGCGTTTTGGCCTTTGCAATGCCGTGCTATGATTGAAGTAAGTGACTCCAACTTTACCTTCCTCTTGCTAATTTGGCGCTCCTTTTGCCACCATTCATCAGGACCCTCGTCTATTACCATATTGGCTTTCATAATGACAAGCTATGAGAAACTGACGCTCCATCACAGAACTGTGTCGTGTAACTTGATTGCAGCTTTCTACTCTCATGCATATTACGAGGGTACTTTAATGTACCACTAATTATCAATCGCTTTTTTGGATTATGTGTTTTACCGTGCGAATTTAAACGAATCTTTTGTGTAAGATAGTATTATAAAAGAAAATGCAACTCGTCCATTCACGGTTATAATAGAAATCGAGTGACAGCTTTCTGTAATGCCTCTAATGGTGTCAAAATTCTATCATGAGACTCTTGACTAATTCTTGCAATCCTTACAAGCGCAATGTTCTGTGCCGACCAGCTGACATAATTCAGTGCGAGGCGAGTCGTTTCCTTGAAAATTTCCTGCCAAGTCACGGTACTCTTCTCGCAGCAAATTACATAACGTATAGAAATCAAGCCACCCCTTTGAGAACAAAAACAACAAAGCAAACAAGGGCCGGAAGGTGAGGTGGCATTCAGCCAGCGACACTTTCATCCAAAGCATTTCAGAGACTGTGCGCCAGATCACAGAAGCCCTGAGGTGTTTTCATGTCATTGCTGTAAGGCAAACTTTTCTGAACGCTTGTGACCAGTTGGTCAATGATTAACTCAACTGAGTGGAAAAACATGGACTAAGGGCCAAGTATAAAAGACTGAGGTGCGTTGCGACTAAGGCAGTTCCACAACAACTCAGCACCAAGCAACAACATGAGACTCACAGCACAGATATCTGTAGTAGCCATCCTTCTAGGTAAGGCATTACTGCTAAGAAAAAAATTGATAATAAATGTTACCAGTAAACTGCAATATTATCCGAAGTTGAAGCTGTCTTTTGTTTTCTACCTACTAGTATGGCTATCAATTTCCACTATAAGTCCTATCTCTTGCTGACTGAATATTTTTACGCAGCAGTGGCACATAGCTCCCTAATCCTACCTTATACAAATTGATTATTTCATATATACCTTGTGAATCCTTATCTTAGTGAGTATAGGAGTTTTTTCCCGCCCGAAGAGAGTTCAGGGGACTGTTATAGTATTCTCGTGAATTATCGTCACATATTCTATAGAACTGACGTGTAGTCAGTTACCAATGGTAGAGCAACGAAATATTATCAACTACAGCACTTTCAGAGTATACCTCCGATAAGCAAGGCAACGTTAACGAAAAATTCAAATAGATGTTGGTAGTAGGATTTCTCTTTCAACATCACCAAATTTTGGTCATTTGTGCCTCTTGATAGTAATAACAGCTATTGTAATTTTCCAGTACAGATCTGTCGTAACTTTTTGAATATATGTTTTGCAAACATTATTCAAACACACCAGGCAATCTTCACCAAAATTTGGTTAGTGGTGCCTATTAACATTTCTAACAACTCCTGAAAATTTATGAATATCCATTGATAACTTTTTGAATTATACTCCTAACCATCATTTTGACAAACATCAAACGCACAAAAAGTCAAGCTGATCATCGTTTGATCATTTGTGTCTTTAGCATGTTTAACAATATACAAATTTCATGAACAACCGTTTACTGCATTTCCAGTTAGCTACTAATAAACATAAAATAAGCATTGAGATAAACAAACGAACTAACAGATCACAAAAATTTTGTCATTTGCCTTAGTAGTACCCTCAACAACTCCTGCAAATTCCATAAAGATCGGTCTATAAGTTTTTGAGTTAACTTACCGAGTAAAAGAATCGGACAAACAAACAAACAAACGGTTTAACGGATCTTCACTAAAAGTTGATCATTTGTTCCTCTTAACATACCCAACAACCGCTGCGAATTTTGTATAGATTCGTCTATAACTTTTTTAGAGGTATCATGGTGACACACAGACAAACAATCACGCAGACAGACGAACGGACAAACTCGACAAAGACAAAACCTCCTTGGCGGAGGTAATGTGTGCAGGAACATTGACCGCAACAGTACTTGACTCTTAGGACCAAGTGGCCTCTGACACTGGCGGCCAAAATGGGAAAACTGGGATTTCTCAAGATGTATTATGAACATGTCCAGACACGGTCATGCAGGCAAGCGCCCAAGTGCGTCCCCGCCGTATCCAAGATAACTTCTCCACAAGAAAAATGTTCAGTACCTTTTAATTTTTTTCTTCAGTAATAGATAGGGGGAAAAGATAGCTCTTGAGAAAATCCCATTTTTCCGTTGTTAACTTTTGGCCGCCAGCGGCAGACCTAAGAGTCAAGTTCTGTTGCGGTCTATGGTAAGAACTTTAGCTCTTGAGTTTGTCAGTTTCAAGTTTGCTCATGTGTTCAAAATGCCTCTAAATCTGCGCCCTTCAGTCTTACTTTGTAGAACGTTGAGATACATATTTCATTATTGAAGCTTAACACATCATCGTATTTACTGAATATCTGAGGCAGCTTGTTCGTCTGGCTGGTTGCTCAAGCCTGTACCTGCCGCCTCTATTGCTATGGCAAGCCTTCAACAAGCAAGAACTAGAGCGTGATCATTAATTTAATATTGTTCGTGTGCTTCATTATCTGTTTTTTCTAATTACCATCGCCATCTTTTTCTTCCGCAGGGGTGACGCTCGCTACCGAGTCTGCAGACAAGCCCGTCATAAGGGTGAGCTCATTTAAAAGTCTAAATGTCTGCCTGAGTTACATTCAGTGTCTTGTGCTTGTACGACTATTACGGTTTCACGTTCATACAGCTTACTTACTCACTGAGATTGTACTAAACGGCACAATGCAGGATGTCCAAAAATTATTCGAACGTCCATCAACGCTTGATGAAATACGTTGGATTAAACTCGTTTACCCCGTAGCGATTTAGTCGCGAGTGCTTAGTTAACGACTTACAAGAAATTTGTATTTTAAAACTAGTGCCTACTTATCAGGCTACCTGAGAAATTAGTGAACTACACTTTTAGTTTACACTGAATACTAGGTTTGTCTGCTGGAAATGTCACAGTGCAAATGGAAAGATTATGTTTTTCAGTGCAAGTAACGAGCCAATGACTGCTATGTAAAAGCGGGTGGTGACATCTATGGAGCTGACAGCTCGTAGGATGTCAATCATGTAGAAACAAGGCATACAACCGAGTGGCGAATGCCATGAGTCACATTTAATAATAATAATAATAATAATACCATTTATTTCTCATCTGGAGACTGTGTCCAACAAGGTTAGGACACAGCTTCCTGAGGTTTTCATGCTTAGTACTAACATAGGAATAATACTAAAAAGTAACATAAGAGACAATTGGTATTAAATTAGCAGTGCATTTACTAGAACAAGGCTCGCATCTTAATAAGGAGATAATACTGACACTATTTTCCGTTAAGAAGGGCGTTGGTTACTCAGAAGTGAAGTGAATTTTTTCTTTCTTTTTTTAGATTATGAAATACAGTATGCAGCCTAAAGTGAGCTAGGGCGAGTAGTTGTGGATTAAAAAATGTTACGTTTACAGGGATTAAAAAAATAAAAAAAGAAGAAGAAAGGTGCAATGGGATATTTAGAATATATAGACCAGCTAACCATATTCAGGAGTGAGTGAGAAACAGACATGAATTCCAAGAAATAGCTACTAATGCTAATAATGGAACAAAATTGAATTAAAATAGAATAGATA